>VXAZ01007369.1:0-111134 GCA_013399875.1 Gymnorhina tibicen
CACTTAACAAGACCTTTTAAATTCTCCCCCAAATGTCATTCTCTCCTTCAGTTCTTCTGAAGAACAATTTCTGTTTAAACAAATATGAGTTACTGAATTACACACAGGGTGTTCAAAAAGAGCTCACTAAATCCATAATGAGCCCAGGAATTACCCCAAAGTTAGAGTTATCTAAAGAAAAGCCACACATTTAAAACACTGCCACCTCTTACCTTAGACCTGTATTACACAAGTAAGATCTTGAGTTGGAGAGAGGGAATTAATACAAGAACACAAGCATGTTCTGAGTGCAGCAGCCTTCCTACTTGTGTTACTTCAACTAAAACACATCTTTCAGGTGACATGGCTTATTCAGTTCAAATGCATTCTACTGTCTTACTAGATACTTGCTGAGAAGTAAGATACAAACTTCATGGTTAACTGCAATTTTTCTGGTAAGGTACTCGTTTGCATGGATAGGTTAACCAACTCCCACTGAGCAAATACACAGAACTGCACAATGATCATGCAGACCCTGATACAACTTTGAAAGTTCTCCTAAAATCTTTACGTTTCAAATGGAAACATTTAATAGAGTAATTCCAATGGCTTCCTATGCTGCTTTCCCTAATCCTTTTACATTAATTACTTCCACAGTAAAAGTTTAAATATGTTTGAAAGGAAAACAGGCTAATACCAGCCTTTCCACTTTTCAAAGTGGAAAAGGACTATTCAGAACAGTACTCAATTTGTTTAAAAAAAAAATTCGTATCAACTGGATCCTGTCTCTATGTGGCATAACTATAAACAGTTGCTTCTGAATTATATTAAATTGTTCTAAATTTCACAACAAAATACTCCAATCTTCACCTGGAAATAACAATCCTACTGCATTCTTGCTGATGACAGCAAAAAGACTTCAACTAACTACAATAAATTGTAGTTAAGATCTACACACTCTGTCAGTGAGTTTGCCTAAATCTACCATGATTTCTAAACATGTATTTAGAAACACACTGGAGAAGACAGAGAAAAAAGGAAGAAACAGTTTTTTCTGTACCTGGCAAGTCTGAAAAAAGGAGAATGCACTCATTGAATCCATTAGCCAGAAGACGATCCCTCAGCTGTTGAAGTATGGCAACTCCAATACAGAACGGGAAGGAGGAATTTCCAAGCAGTAATGTATCCCACAAGTGAAAAATTTTGTGCAAAGGAAAGACATCTGCATAATGAATAAGCACAATAAATAAAACTCTATAAGCATATACACACATTAACAGGGTTAATGAGTTGCCTATGTACTTATTTCCCCTCCCATCTTGAGTTATTTCTTTTTTATTTGGGAGCAAAGAGGACTCAACCTGTTTAGGATCATATTTGTCTTCATAGGCGGTTTGATTATCCTGGAAATCACAGTCTTCTTCTGTTAATGAATACTTGGAAGCACGTGGGTTTTCACATTTCAAGTATGTCAAAAGTTAGGCAATTTATTTTTCTTTTGGTACAGCACAATTATGTATTAAGGCATGCATATCAGGTTTTCACAATAAGACATTAATGAGTAATCAATAAGATCAACTACTTACAATTAGACAAAAAAAAGAACAGGATAAAGAAAAAATTGGCAGAAAAAAAGAAAGACAAGGAAAAAGGCCTATTAAAAATAGCAAGATTTTATACATAAAGCTGAAGATGGCTCTCTTAAAATAAGCTATCCTTCAACTAAATAGTTCTAAGATTTTTTTGCATTTTGACTGCTTAAGGAAACCATCTCCTTGGTTTTCTAAATGTGGTGATTCTCATGAAAGGTATAGAAAAATGGACAACTGCAAGAACCACTGCTTTACAGTCAAGATCATTAGAAACTGCAATCAAGAGTCTCACATTAAGTTCTTTGATATTTCATCAGAGAAATAGTCTATGAGCTCTTTTCATTCTGCCACTTTTTAAAAAATTTAAATTCAATGTCTGCCAATATTGATATGACATGAAAAAAATCACATATTTTTGAGAAAGTTTTTAAATTGCTTTCTAGACTTGATTTATTAACTTTGTCCTCTTTAATTAAAAGCTCACCAAATTATAAAGCTCTTTTTGTTCCTAATATACATGCACAAACATGTATATTAGGAAACTAGTGCTATCAGAATAACAGTGGGTCTGTGTGCAATAAAAATATGATTATCTTCAAGAACAAAGTCTCTCTTTCTTATATTATTTGAGTGAGGGCAAGGGATGGCGGTGAGGTTTGGCTTTGCTTTTTAACTATCATTACATCTTTTTCCAGTAGATAACAGCTTCCTTTGAATACACCCTAAATACTGCATATGTAAAATAATTCAGATAATAATAACAACAACAAACCAATTATATGATAATATAACAATAACAACAACTCAAAAAAGTAGTAAAAATGCTAATTATTACCAAATCAGAAAGTGACAGGCACTGCTGAGTTTTCCACTCACAATACATCCTTGCAAATTACAAGCATCCTACTAAATGACCTATCATACTAATTAGAAGGGCTTTAGCTGAAAAAGTGAGAAAAATTAAGCTTAAGAAATATAAGAACATTAATCAGAGGAAAAAAAAAGCATACTCACGTGTAAACATTGTAAGAAACCAAGGAATCGCATAAAGCTGCAAAAGGTGGTGATGGGAGGAAGAAGACAAAAAACAAGTTTTGAGAACTAAAGTTGTCTATGACAATCGTCAACTACATTAAAAATTGCCTATTTTGCATGAATTTAATTAGAAAGAAAAATAACTGCAGTGGCAGATCTACTATCACACAACTCTCAGCCCCTCAGAAACTTTTTTCATCCCCAAATTTTTCAAATTACTAGTTTGTGACACTGTACTGTAAAAAAAAAAAAAAATCAGTCGCCACCCTTACTAGGCTGATTTGCAAAATAGAACCTCCAAAGTCTTAAAGAACTCAAAAACCTGCTCTACTAAACTGCTGAAACTCTCACTAAGCTAAGCAAAAAACTAGCCAAGGATGCCCGAAAAAGCATAAAACAACTGGATTCAATACATCTTTTTGACTGCGGAAGAAAATGATTTTATAGAAATAATTGAAAGTTCAAATCATGATTTCCAAGAGAAAAAACAACCACCTCTGACTTTTTCTGCGATGCTGCTATTTATTAAAATGCATACTTGTCAGTGAAGAAATTAAGGACAGTTTCAATAAATGCTTACTAACACCCTAAGCATTTCTGTAGTTCTACTGTGACCATTTTAGGGCAGGTGTCATCCAAAGGTGTCCTGCTTCAGCACTCACACTACTGAGACTTGTGCTGCTGCAACAGCTACAGAAAGTCTTTAATACCTGCAAACTTTCATACTCATGACATCATACAGAGAAAGAAGAGCTAAGCATTTATGACACCTTAAGAATTTCTGATTTTTCAATGAAGTATTTAGCAAGACAAAGGCAACAGAATCTATTTTCTTGAAACATCAAACTGCACAGAAAGTTTCCATAAATTAGGAATGCAAGAGTGGGATGATCATTGTTAAATTTTACTCAGCTGCATAGCTCATGTGCTATGAAGATTTACAGTTAAACATAAAGCTTAATATATTACTTTTTAACTCATAAAAAGTGAAAATTAATCCTCCTATTGAGCTTTTCCTGGAAGTAAACAAATGAGGAGCAGAAAACATAATTGATACTATGTTAATAAATTACTTCTTATTCCATAAACTCTGAAATGGGTTATGGCTCTGACTAAATGACATAGACATTTGCTGAAAACCTTCTTAGCACAGCTCTCTCTAAATTTTATTCCTATGCTTTCATCTGAGCATCTGAGATCGGAACCATACTGTCCATAAACTAAAGAAGGCTCAATGACCTTTTCACCACTTTTAATATTCAGCAGGCTTTTATACACCTTGGCCTCCAGCCCACCAGTTTATTTTAAGTGTTCAAAATCCAAACCAAATCAATTTCTATCACCATTTTAATCTTATAATACATTCATACTATTTCCCTGAGTATATCTATGTCAGGTTTTAAATAGACAGCATTCTAGGGAATAATAACATATCCTGTTCCCTGAATTATCCCCTACAGTGGTTGTGATCAGCCAATACCTGTTTATCTGCATGTTTGTATGTAATATCTTGCTTCCCATGCAGTAGGAAAACAAGCCTAGTGTCCTGAGGCTCCTCTTTGCTTGGAAGTATACATTATGTAAATCACATTATTTCCTTGGTATTTAAAAGCAATTATTTCCTCCATTTCATATATTTGATTAAAATGTTTTACCAAAGCAGATCCTCATTTTCTCCTAATTTCACAAACACATCTATCGTGCATGCATTTACACAGAAATATACAAGAAAATACAGGAAATGTGAAGCTTTGAAGTTTATTAAAAGGTAATCACTAGGAAAATAACTGCTTTGCTCTAAACCATCCTCACCAAACCTAACAGCAGTGACACGAAAAGTAGGTCACACAATTGAAGTAGAAGGTGTCAGGCGAGCTTTCATTGAAGTTTTATTGGTTTAAGACAAGGACGTGTTGGTAAGCCTGAAGAGGTTATGGATGCTATCAGTAAGCAAGGAAAGGAAAGGCACAACACGGATGGCATTACTCCCCGACGGCAGTGAAAGGGAAGGAGGAGCTGCACTGACTCCAGGACAGAGTTCCGGGATGCGCTTGGGACCAGGACTCTACCCAGCGTTAGTGAATGCTGCCCTCCAGCGGCCGCCACCCGGAACAGCAGCGCGCCGCGCCTCTGCAAAAACAACCTCCAACAAAAGAGGATTTCAACCCTTCAGTGCTGAACCCTGAAACGTAAGGGACCTCTGGTTTTACCTGACACTTAATTCTCCGGACCTGGGAAGTGTACCTAATGTGTAATAAAAGCAGCATCAGAACTCCTGGAACAGCCTGAGAAGAAGTCAGATTAAAAAAAGAGCCTGTAAAACCAACACATTATGTTTTAGAGAAACCTTGAGAGGAGCAGTGCCATTACAATTTTGCTTTGCTAGTAAAATCCAAACTCTTTTGTGCTTTAAAGTAAGGACCTCGACATTTCTTATATATGAAGTACACAGCAGTCCCCTTAACACCAGTTCACATTCAAACAATCTTAATAATAAATCCACAGGGTTTTTCTAGTTACAACTGAAATCTGTTGACCTTAGACTAGGTTTCATTCTCCCTCTTTCCATTATCCCTAGATAAATTCCTTTTCAATAGCTAAATTCCTTTTCAGTTTCACTCCGCTATGACAAATCCTCTTTAGTACCTAAGCCTGGAGATGCAATTTGTTGTTTTTCAGCAGAATGAAGATGTTTAATTGCCTGTTGCTAAGTGGCCACATTCTGAGAGGAGTGCGGCATCTTCCATTAGATGTTCAAAGCTCTTAGACATACTGGTTCAAATCTTGATGAAAGTCTTTTCCATGAGGATTCTTTTACTGCCTGCTAAAACTGTCTGGACTGTTTCATTATTTGACTGTTCTTCAGAATATGAGTTTTACATACTTGCGTCTATAGAAGATTGAGATTTCAGTTGTAAAGACAATAGTTCTAAACAAACGTAGGCTCAGGTGATGTTGAATCTACAGAGATTTCAGAGGGAAGAACAAGGTGAAAATGAGTGTTAATGTTTGTTGGTAGTGATGTTAGGAAGCATTAAAAGCTACACACAAGCTTCTTGCTCTGTGAAAAGTCTGTTAAGAATAAAGTAGCTTGTCTGTATGATCCAGGTGCGCCACCTTACGAACATCGAAAGGGAGCTACGCACCTGTTTGCAGGATAATGTAAATGTACTACTTAAAATTGAATGTTTGTTCTTTCAGAACATCAAAAATGCCAACATTTTTTACAACTTATTTGTTATGTGTGTATATATGTGTTTACCAAAAGGTTCCAGAAAAATTCAAAAATCTTTATGGAAGTTCACCTTCCACATCTCAGAGTTACAGAGCTGAGATTAAGGTTAAATACCTACAGTTTTAAAGGTTACAACCACAACAGGAGTAACAATTATTCTTGTAATCTCTTATAGAGGAATCCTCACCTGAAAATCTCTTATTCAACATATTCTGAAACTGGTAAACTGTCATGTCTTCATCACTATTAAAATAAATTATAGATTATATAAACGATTTATAGATGGCTAACAAGAAACCCCTATGATACAGTAGATATTTCACACTATATTCAGTGTTTGAGACTTTCAGTGGTGAAGCCTTTCCTTCTCACAGCTGAAGTCACACAGAAATACAGGAACTACCACAATCAATGGCAACAGGGGCAAGTATTCTAACTCCAACAGTGAGTAGTTCATTTGCTTCAGGAGAACCTGCTAAGAACCCTGAAATTGACAGTTGTAAGGCAGTGTCTGCCATGCTAACTTGCTTTCTACATACTTTAGGCAGGCACTAGCTTAAATGACAATAGAAAGGATTCAGAAAAGGTATCATGTATTTCTTTTCTTACTGGATTGTGCAGTAACAATCCCAGATATTGAAAATCTGTTAAGTAATCCAATCTTTCCTTTCCAGCATACTAAAAACCATTTGCCATAGCTACACAGAAGGGTGGTCAAACAGAATTAAAGCATGATTCTCAGCTGAAAGGAATCCTTCTCACCTTTGCTGTCCCCGCCTCCCCCAGCTGTCTCAACTCCATCCCTGCACACCCTTACCCTTCCTCCCTCATCTGTCATGATCATCCTCACCAAGTAGAGCAAACTTCAGCCCTCCAGCTCAGTGCTGCCACAAACACCCACCTTCCCCAAAGACACCCTCACCACTGAGCACCAAAACTTCACGGCCCTGCTTTCTTTCTTAGAAGTACCTTAAAAGATAAAGTCTTCATATTTTTCAAATAATTTTTTTGTACATATTGTTGGGAAGTCCACCACTGTTAAGTGATGCCAGATTGAGCAAAGGGGGGCTTTGAAACATGTCCCTTGTTACCTATCTCTGACTCGACTTGTGGTATGACCAGGCCCAAATCATTCTCTCAAGAAGAATAAAACAAAACCTTTTAATAAAATTAGAGGAAAAAACTCCCCTACAATCTTATTCTGAACATTCAGTAACATTTTTTCTGTTTATACTTTAGCTGTACCATAGATTGCAGTTTATATGAGGGGCCAAAATCAAAGAGGTTTTTCTTTTTTTCCCCCCCATCTATTAAATGCCTGTTTCTTTTTTTTTTGCATTTGATGTGTGCGTGAAACAATGTTGTCCAACAATAAGCAGAATTTTATTTTGCTGAGTTGTTTTAACAACTGTCCCAATTGCTGCTTTTTGCTTTAATTTTCAGTTGTTAATAAAAACTTTTTTTTTTGCTTTCTACAGCTTCTTGAGGAGGAGAGGTGGAGAAGGAAATGCTGAGCTCTTCTCCCTGGGATCCAGTGACAGGATATGTTGGGATAGCTCAAAGCTGCACCAGGGGAGATTTAGACTGGACATTAGGAAGCCTTTCTTTACCAAGAGGGTGATCAAACACTGGAAGAAGCTTCCTAGTGAGGTATTTGATGAGGTGGTACCTAGAGGGTGGTAGCCCTGAGGTGGTCAGGCAGTTGGACTACATGAGTGTTGTAGGTCCCTTCCAAAGGAAATATCTATTCTACAAACTCCTGATTTTTCACCTTCCTGTTCCATGTTTGAAATACATACACACTTAGCTTCAATCCTATATGGTGCCTAGACAATCATATACTTAAAGGCTACAGAAAGGTGCAAAAGATAAGGCAAATTGAATCACATTTTTCATACTAGATTCTACCCAGCTATATGTACCTACACAAAATTTGAAGAATGATCACTTTCTTCACAAGATAAAAATATCAGCAAGAAACTCCTCCTCCAGATTCATCACCAGGTAATTGTGTAACAGGACAAACAGAGATAAAGTACTTCAAGGGCAGGATTTTTAAGATGAAGCCCTATTACTGACACCTCGGGCATATCACCAAAACTAAGCTAAGGTTTGCGTATCACCAAAACCTGTGCCAGCAGCTTCAGCATAATGATATTAAGGAACTGCAATCAGTTTGCCTTCTATGTTAGTGGATAGATGACGACTGTGTCTATCTTCCATATTTCGCAGCTGAAAGTGCTTTAAAACAATTTATGGTTATAGCTGTGCTTTTAGCAATATTGTACACTTTCTTGTTTTTCTTGACTTTAAAATGGTCTTCTGCTTTGGGTCAGAATTATCCAGTAAAATAAGGAATGTGTTATAAAGCATTATATAGGGCGGAGAAGATTATAAACTTCGGGAGAGTGAGCAAAGAAGAACTATAAGATTCACTGTATCATCCCTCTATTTATATGTAAATCACATAGCCACAGCAATGTACTTAATCCAGGCACCACATCAGCTAATAATATTCACAACGACTCAAGCTTCAGCAGTGTTCAATATTCCGAGAGCTACGTGACCTGAAGCAAATGAGAAGGGTGCCAGGAACACAATCTTCCCCGCAGCAGAGCCCGCATTTCAATGATGAAAGATTAATCAGGGTTTACTTTGATAGGATTAGTACTCAAGCACGAAACTCTGGTTCAGATCTCATTACTACAGTGCATATCCTTCACCTTGATGGATCCTGTGCTGCCTTGTTACAGTTACAAAAAATCACCTCTCTGACTAATCTAAACAGCAGAACAACTTTCAGTTATTAAAAAAAACCCCAAACCCTGACAGATAATTCAGAAAGGACAGCCACTCTTCAGAGGTTAGTGTTAACTTTAGAACTTGCATTTTTATTCAATGCAAGAGTTTTAAAAAAATATACCTCTTTTGCAATTGTTTACTATATCACCTGATCATCTCTAGATCGTAATATTTAGAGACAAGGCTCATGTATGACTATGTGCTGTCCAGTGACTAGCACAACAGAAACCAAAATAAAGCAAAACATGTGATTTTAAACTATTCCATCTGACTTGTACCTTGGAAATCTTCAGTGGAGAATTTTAACTTTATAAGCAGACACTAGGAGCTGCTGAAATACCCGATAAGACCCAAGATGGGTTGCTACAGAGCTCTTGCATAGATTAGTAGCCCAAACAAGGACCTGTAAGGTGGTCAGGGAACTTAAATCTCTAACTCTTTAGTGGGAACTAGCATCCTGGACAAAATACACAGAAGAATTGCTTTGGTCAACTGCAGCCTTTAAAAAAATAAATATTAAGTGCATTTATATAGTGATGCTGCAAAATTGATTCTCCCTCAGAAACTTAAATGTTGCTGTCAACCCTTGCACTTCATCTACCCAAATATTTAGGCTTTCTACAGGTGAATATTTTTCCTTCTTCTCACTTTCCTTTCATCTTCCTCCCACCTGTCCTCTTCAGATGTGCGTCATCTGAAATACATGTGGCTTTCTCAAACTCCTCTATTTATAAGGCAATACACTGGCTTTCTCTTCTGCTCATTTTAACACCACTGTATCTCCTAAATTTGTATCAGTCAAACAACATTATTACATTAAAAACACTCTCAACAAATATAAGTATATACTTGCTTTTCCATTACAATATTTGTAAGCAGTTATGAGTATCTGCCAGTCCCAAACTCCCATAAATTCTTTCAGGAACTGTCTAAAACAAATGATTTTCAGAGGCTTGGCCTTGCTGCTCCAATTTAAAATATTTCCTAATAAGCATAAGGCTTTTCTGATAAACTAAACTTTATATTGCTTATAGAAGCAATGCATATAAATTTCTTACTTATGAAATTTGTATTTCTACATCAACATCTGAGTCCAGTTGTCTTCTTCCATTTTGACCTCTCAGTCATCATCTGTTCTTATGACCAACTTGTAATTACCAAATTTCTAAATGCCAAAGATAGAATGACATAGACCATATCAATTAATGTTATCTGTATGGCCATGCCTAAACCTACTTTTCAGAAACATCAGTATTTGTATGCAGACAAACATTTTTATTCTGGCTTTCTTGACTATACACACCTCTCTAAAAAAAGGAGGAAAGCTTTACTACTTACAATGATAGCTTGAAGTGAGGCTCTAAAGAAGGCCTTGTTTTGCTTTTTCCAACAAAGCCCACCTTCTCTACTATGTTTTGGCCGTGTTCTCAGTTTTCATTTTCCTCCATCTTAGAGATTTTCTTTCCAATGGAAGCATAAAACTTGTGTCTCTGTTATGCACTTGTCCCATGCTTGTGACACACTGCAGCAAATGACTGCTAAGCATTTTCCAAGGTCTGACATATCTACAAGATTGACGATCCCTTGAACGTACTTTTTCTATTATTTACAAAATAATGTGTCGTTTGTGATAAACAACAGCATTCAATTAGCTGCAGTAATTTTGCTATTAGCACTTCATGGGTACACTAATTTTTGTATATTAAACCACATTTCAAAAATAAATGTATATATACACCTTTTAAGATGAATCTAAGTTATAATAATTGGCTAGTAGTATTTTTATTGTATTTAGCATCCCAGCAGAACAGGAAAGACTAAAGCACATCAGACAAGAATCAAAACATTACCATTTTACCAGCATATTCAGGAAGGTCTATTAATATGGAAGTTTCACTTTTGTCAAAGTGCTACTGAAGCAGTTTGGAAAGGCATCTCATCCCAGTTTTCCTCATTTTCCATTTTTAAATTCCTTTGGATAATACTTATAACGACCCTTAGCACTTACATCTGGAATAAAGCCAATTTCATTGAGGTGGTTACTCAGCTCTGGATCATGGAATGCAATCATCTGGGAAAACACTGTCAGGTACTCTGAAATGACAAATCCAAGACTGTTGTCAAAAACACAAGCCACCACATGCTGCTAGCTCACAACAGAGCTGTAGGAAAGGAAAGCCACTAATTTTAAACCTACAATAAAACAGCAAGTGAATACCACCACTGTACTTCTTGTTACCATGACATTCAATACAGAGGAAGAAACATTTAATTTTTCTTCTTTAGTACATCTCAGTTTGGATTTTACTTGGATTTTTTTTGTTTACTTGGCTCACACTCAGGTTGTGATGTATGCCTGACATGCAAAGTTAAAGACTGTTTAGTAACCAGCAAGGAGAAATACCCACTATAAAAGATAAAATTTATTACATCTTCAGCCTGGCCTATTAGGTTGATGGGTAAAACTTCATTAAGTTGTTTAAATAACACTTGCTTTTAACTGGAAGAGAACCAGACAGCAGAACACAGGACAGTGACAGATTTTCTCTCTGTTCTGCCCCTCTCCCAGTTTTGTCCCCACTGTCACATGCTCTGTTAGAAGAAAGATGAAGAGGCAATAACATTGCAATTTTGTAACAGATGGCAATTCCTTTTCCTCCACGTTCCCAAGAACAGAGTAATTAGGGCGGGGACAGCTAGTCCTGGGGAGCGACAGACAGAGAATGGGAACTCTGCTTCCAGAACATGCTGACACCTCAATGCTCCACACAGCTTGAATCTACACAGAAGACACAAAGCAGCTAAAATTGCAGTGGGTAGTTAAATTACACATTCTCAACTCTTTCCTCTACCTTAAAAAGGCAGGGAAATGACACAGAATTTTCCTTTAAGCCTTTATTTATACATTGGTTTTTGACACACAACCCTAGGCAGGATTAATTAGAATACTGAAAGACTCCTAAAGGGTCCAGTCTCCCTGAGTCCTTGATGATGCCAGATGTAGAACAGGAACTCAGGAATGCCTACACTACTTTGGTTCACAGAATCCTACTGACCTGTATTTCTGCAAAGCTCCTTAGGAATAACATCAGGAAACCCTGGAGAGCAAAAGTATTATTTTATGGAACAGTATAACCTCTGGAGAAAAGTCTTTACCAAGCTATTAATCTTGAAGTCTAAAGTAGTTGTCTCCAGAGGAACATATTTATTCTTTTCATATTTAGACCTTTACTGGAAGCAATCTTTCTTTACAGACAGAAGGATGAAAACATGTTCTCTAGAATAATTTTTCCTATTATTTTATTCAGTTTATAACACTTCTTACCCATTGTCTTTCATACAGAAACTCTCCTAACCCCTGCATTTTCTCCTTACATTAGCTTTCTCCCAATTATCTAATATGTAAATGCTTTTATGTCTAATTAGTTTTGTTGATCAGTTCTTAATTACCTTTCTTGAAGACAAAAAATGACAGACACTATTAAAAGTTGATGAGTTTCACAAGAAATACACAACAGAGAGAAAGAAATACAAGGACAGCAGGCCATGCTGATATTCAGTATTCAATAAACATTCATAACTGCTTGCAATTAAAAACATTCATTACCACCTGTTTCTTTTAACTGCTGATGGCTTTTGAAACAGCTTCTTTTGGTTTTTAAAAACTGTCTGGAAGACAAATTATCTTCCCAACACAGACTGTGCCAAGGTGACTTTCTAGGTCAAGACAATTCCTATTTCATGTTTAAATGAAATTTAGAATTAATTTTCAATTAGAACAGACATTCCTAGCTATTGTTTTAATTTCTCTAAGTTACCTATATACTTGCTGAAGGCTGAACTATGGAACATTATTCCTCAGGGTTCTCCAACTCCTCTCCTGTATTGAATAACATCATATTCTGCTCAATAAGAAATTCCCCTGGAATCCCTATTTTCCTGAATACCATAACTTCCATTTTCTGAGGAACCTCTAGTTTGTACTGCTCCTCTTCATTTTCCCTCATCGTCCAAACAGCTCCTCTAACAGGATGACTTTGATCACCTGAAGGGTAAGTCTTTACAATGTAACACTAGAAAGACCATTTACTGCTTTCACAACTTTGCAGGATGGACTGACTCTTACCGTGGATTTTACATAGAACGTTTTTTGTGTGTGTGCGCACATCTGGATTTTTTCTCCTGCCTGAATCTTTAACCACATATTTTGTTCCAAATTTTCTTGCACAGTTACGTGATTTTAACTGTGTCCCAATTTTGCAACCGCTTAAGAAAGTGTATTTACATATCCAGAAATAATTCTACTTCTCTTAGAACTACACCAAATAAAGGGACTTACCTTGAATAACATGAGAATTATCCTTCAGAAAGAAGTTATACAAATACTTCGGAATAAAAGCAGACATGCAGGCATACGCCAGAGCTGAAAGAATTAGAAAAACAGACACAGTGACAGAGGCAGAATTTAATGACACCTAAAAAAGTTCATTATTAACCAGATAATAAGCATAAATACTCAAATTAATCTATACACAAAAATGATTGCATGCACAGTAGGTATAACAGGAGTCATTGTCCTAAGAAACTAGTTTTCCCCCACGAAGACCTCATATAAAGAAAGCCAAGTACAAGACAATGAATGCTTGGACTACACCTGTTTTGAACAAATCACATTCTAAGAAGATAAAGGTCATATATCTAAAGCTGATCTGATAAACTTTCAGGCATTTAAAACTACCATCAGCTTTTCTGAATAAAGCTGTTCTGACAGTTTAACACTTAGGTTACCAAATAATACATTCACCTTAAGCAAGGCTGAACTACAGCTTCACTGAAAAATACAAGCACTACTGCAGCATTTTTTGGTTTTTTCTATTCAAGGTTATTTGTGCTTTTTATTACATATCATTATTGTACTTGGCAATAAACAGTGTTTGAACACCTGCTTGAAGAGCAGTATGCCACATGCAGTTTTCAAAACCCAACCATTTCTTTTGACCAGTGGCAACAAGAACTTTAAAATTCCTTTGTAGATACAGAAACCTTCCATCTCTAAGTGGATGCACACATCTGTCTGCACACAGATACAGAGGAGAGACTGTGCTTTTCTTCGCTCACTGCAGAAAAAGATACTCACCTTCATTGTTAAAATTCAAGTACAGAAACGGTGCACAGAGAGAGTCAAGACCTAAAGAGAGAAGAGCCATGAAGAAAGAGCACAAATAGCTCATTTATTTTAATGCACAAGTCATTAATTTATAACAAAAATTTGCATACTAGATACTGGTTCTGCATTGTCAGGACTTCATAAGTAATGGTGAGAACAACTGTGAAATCAATGCATGAAAATAGCAAGGATTTCAAATTGTTCAGCTATAATGCCAAACTGATTATTCTGCCAAGGCATCCAAGAAATGCCAATTACCATCCTAAGAACTCAGTAACTTTTGCAGTATTATCTTGGAGCTTAATATCAAGCAACAGACTTTTTTTTTCTTGAAATAAAGTGACTGAAACTTACGAAGACAATATATAGAAAAGAGCGGGGCAAATTCTTATTACAAATTTAATATAAGTTATTAGGATTTAAATTTGCAATAACCCAAAGATTCATGCTTTAAAGGAAACAAAAGAAAGAACTCAAAAAAAGGCTTATATTGTGGGGGTGAAAAGCAGGAGATACTTTTAAGTCAGTCAAAGCTTTCCATTCAATTATCTACCCTTGCCAACTAGTCAAACTCACCTTGCCAGTACACCAAATTAGGATGGGAAACAACCCAGGCCTTCAATACACGTCTGAACTTTGCATGACCCTCTGGTGATGACAGCAATTCATCATACTGATGGCAACGAGGTATATCAACTTCAATCTGCACCCCAGCCAAGCATATAAAGAGAAATGGGGATGAGTGGGGTAGTACTACAGCAATCTTGCAACACTAGAGGTGGAAGTCAGCCAAAATATGTAGGTCAGACCACCATCATACACAGTCTGCTTCCTCCATCACTCTCAAAACCAAAATTAACAGGAGACCTAACAGACCTGTCAAAGTTTAAAAAATAGATATATTTTTTTCCTTTTCTGCACTCGTATTTTTTAAGGGGTTCTAGCCCTTGAAAAAGGCAGAAAACAGATGACAGTTACAGTTTTTTTACTTCTGGACTCATTTCAGGTGGTAATATTGCTTTATTCTAAAAGGTAACCAAATCAGAGTTCTCAATATTGTAATCAGTTTGATGGACAATATTTCTTCACCCAGCTGAAAGGAACAGCTGTTGCTTGTAATGCCTTTTTATGTATGGTAAGAGAACATTTGAGAACATTCTCTTCTTGGAGAACCAAATTGCTCAAACCCTCATTGCTGTTAAGTATAGCTCACCTTACAGGATCTCAAGGTACTCAGCATTATCTGCTACAAGGTCCAACAGGCACAACAAGCATTCTATAAACCCTGGATTTTTAACAATAAATCATTAATATTGTTCACTACACTGCTGCTGCTACAGAAACAGTGATTAAAAAGTAAAAAAGGATTTCAGCTTCCCCATATTGAAAGTTGAGTTAAAGTACTTCTGCTAATCTGTTTTGCAAGATTCTTGCTACAGCGTAAGGCTAGAGGGCAAGGGGAACCATGTTGTTATTATCCACCACGTGCTGTAATAGGCAAGTGATGGGTGGAAAAGATCTTCAAGTGACACTATTTGGTAACACCGTAAGTCTTACTTGTCTGTCTGTAGGAATCGGTGTGTCTTTATCAATGGCATCATATTTTGCTTCTATGGCGCCCTAAATGTAGAAGAAGAATATTTGAATTTAGAAAGCCCTTACCAACATAAGTGCATATGACAATGTACATGCTGATATACAGAAGTTGACTGTTTTTGTTAAGAACTTTAGTTAGCAGAAGAACAGAAAATTCTGACAGTTTAATTTTAACAAAACCATTTTTATTCTGTTACTAACTCAGGAATACAGACCTTTCTACAGATCTCCTCAGCATGATTTTCAGTGATTTTCAGTTGTTTATGCAGAAAGCTATGTACTTTGTAGTTTCCCGTTTTCAAGTTCAGAGATGCTCTCAGTTTAAATCCAGTGCTTACCTGAGGCACTGGCAAATGGCTTTCAGCATCATCTCTGTAAAGGCACTGAATCCAGCTGCCTGTTAATTGATATTGACAATATGGATGACTTAAGTAGTCTGTCCTTGCATAAATCCCAAGGCAGACACACTAACAAGTTCATTTTAATGTTATGGGACAGGAAAACACCCATATTGTGCAGATGGCAAGTTGCTGAAACATGAGAATTGACTCATTTCCTAAGACTCAGGCTACAATCTTGACCAGCAGTTTTTCTTTACCTTTACAGCTTTTTTTGCTGATTATATTATATAGCACTCAGAAGATCACATCCTAAGATAAATCTCCTGAATAAGCTGGGATGTGTTATCGCTAAGAATCTCTTTGCTCTGCTGCTGCAGGATTGCAAGCAAGGTAAATCCAAAGGCTGGGTAGTCCAGCAACTCTGTGAGAAACCTTCATTTCTGGCACAATCCATTGTCCAAAAGGACTGTATTTGATTTATTTATTCTCCATTCTTTCTGGGAAGTGTATTGATTGGTAGGTGAGAAAAACACATTTAATGTGTTTTCTCCTGTTTTGTCCAACTATTGCTGACTGGAGCAGGACTGTCAACTGCATTTGTCAAAAATATTAAAAATCAAAACAAAAAATCCCTGTTAACTACCAAATGTCAGGGTATTATTTTCTGCCCCATAATCGAAATTAAAGGTAGTCAAGTTTACATCCGCTTTCTGAAATCAAATAACCTTACAGACAAGAAGCAAGTTTGTCAGAACATTGTCTTTATTTGCACAATTTCATGACTCATTTTGTTTGAAATTCCAGTAACTCTACCTGCCAAATTTTAAACCCATTTCAGCTTCCTTGTCAACCCCATTCCTATCCCACTCCGTTCCCAATCAGTACTGGAACTTCTCCAAATGCCCTTACCTCAACACCCAACAAGGCAGCCCAGGTTATGCCTCTAAGAAGGGGAGGGATGTCAACCCTGGCTTCTTTCCAAATTTGGTTTTTCTTGTATGGGTAGGCCTTCAAAGAGAAGAGATTAACTACACAAAATGTTACCATGTAACTGAAACAACTCAAAATCCCAAAGCTGGGACAGTCTTTCCCCAAGTGAAACAGCCTGAACAGTGAATACAAATTTCACATAAAGTGAATTTAATTCCTAACTGTAAGGCTTGGATGAAGGACTAGTATTTGATGTGAAGACATCCACTCTTTCTCAAATGCTTTCATGTGCTCTACTGGCTAGATCTACTAATGCAACTCTGTATTACAAGTTTTTTCTTCATTTTATGTTTCCTTTCATACTATGTATCTATATTTTTTTATTAAACATTTCTAGTTTATACTTGATAATGTGCATCAGTTCTCTCATTCTTAAACAGGAATCCATCTTTCTGCATGTATGTAAATTAGGGGCTTCTATTCCTTTCCCCAATATAAACATCACATTTATAACATGGCATTGCCATGTTTTCAAATACCTTACTGCTCAGCAATGCAGAAATGTTACAGGCATATTTATACCTATAATAGCTTAGTCTGTTATGAAATAAAGGATGTAAAAGTGTTTTTATCAGTAAATAACCAGTATTAGCAGCAGCTCTATTTTCATGTGCGTAAAATCTACTTTTATATTCATCAGTACTGAGAATAATTTGTTCTATTTTTATTTTCAATCTTCTTATACTTCTGAAGGGTTTTCTTCCCCCTTTCCCACTGTGGTCTCTTGTATCTCTGCTTCCTTTTACAATTACTTGGTCTTTCAAAAACTTCCAATTAACAGTCCGAATCCAATTATCCAGCATCACAAGGACTCCATACCTTCAACAGCCTGTCAAACAGGACAATTCTATTTAGCTGGTACTCTGTGTCCCTCTCCCGGATGATCAGAGGAAGAGTAGCAGCTGCAGAGAGCTCATTGCTACTGTTGGAATGAGGTAAAGCTGGCTGGCTGGGAAAAAAGGATAGTAATAGTGAACAGCAAGAAAAACAAATCACTGAAAAAAATTAGTACCCCATGAAGCATTTCTGAGTCAGAAACAAATAGATAACTTTGAATATTCAGTACAAACAATTGATTTCCAGGACAGCGGCTATGATCCTCAGTTTGGTATCAGGGCTTAAAGTGCAGAGTGCTAATCAGCTCTCAACTTTCAGAGCCAAACAAAGACATGTTAGTTTTGCTTTTGGGAAGCAGTTGTGTCTGCTGTGCACTGCTGTGAAGTGTGCCACTCAAATAGAACTAGTAACTCAAAATTCAGCGTGTTACAGATGTACTAATTTACACACATACTTACTCATCTTCAAGCAATGGATAAAATGCTTCTCCACCAACATCCTTCAGTCTCTGAAATGAGGAAGAAAAATAATTCGTTATCAGAATGCTGCTCAGAATTCAAGTGGAAATCTTAGTAGAATACAAAAACTATTAATTAGCAATTCATTTGCCAAATTCAGTAGCTTGCCTTGAGACCCAAGCACTAACTTAGTCCTTTGCCAGCAATGAAGCATACAGCCTTCAACACTACACACTTTTGTGAATACAGGCTTTTGGAGTTGATGGAAGTTCTCCTGCCTGAAGATAATTCATATCATCCATAAGCCTATTTCCACACAAAAAATAGTTTATATGGACCATGGATTAATAGATCAATAATATTACTTAGTTCTTTGTTTCCTCATTTTTCTACATGGACTTCCTATCCAAGTAGCTGCAAAGCAACTGCACAACTTACTTTTAGGGTTCTAATCAGTTCAAGAGTTATGCAAACTTGAATTCCTTTTAGGAAATACACTCAGCAAAGGTGGCAGACAAACATGGCTGGATTTTTGAATGAAGTTTTCAGACATCTTATGGTGTATAATTAATGTTTAATACCATGCTTCCTGCAGTGCTCTGTTTTGCAGTTCAGCCCTTATATTGCAGGCACACGGCACACAGCCTGTTCCTCTTGGGGCTGACAGAAGAGTTCATTCTCAGTTCATTCAGTACTGCTCCTCTTTTGATTATAAGCATAATGCTCTGCTCTACAAAAGGTGTTTGAAAAACTGCTCAAGTTCAAAAATTTATTTCAACTAACACTGCAAGGTTCAGGCTTGCACCTTCCCCAAAATGAAACTTCACTACATAATTATTTCCTGCTGTATTTATAGAAGTAGGCAGCAATATCCAAAATTACAGATCAAAATGTTTAATAAAAGCCTGAAAAAGCTACCCTCTAGTAAGAACAACAGTAGGAGCTGCAGTATGTATTGTGTTTAAAATAGTTGCTGTATATTTTTAAACTCCCTCCTGCCTCGCAAGCCCCACTGACCAAGTGAAGAAAATAACCCAGTTCTTTGCTCTGCCTTGATGCTTTTGTGGGAAGTAGTGCAAAGTTCTACTGAAGAAATTTGTTTACACAGTGTTTGACACGCTACCTCCAAAATTAAGGTGGCAGACTCAGGAGTCACCTTCTTTTTTGTACTAACCCCTGTAAGCATATGGAAAGGGTTTTTTAAAAAAAACTGACAGAACTGCATTTGCTATTATAAAAAGCAAGCTGCAAACAGTGCAGCATAGTTTCTCAATATGACAGCAATAAAGCTCTACATGAGCAAAGACATGTAAACAATTAAAACATTTCAGCGACATATGCAGCGAATCTTGTAACTGATCATTACATCAAGCCCAATCATGAGTTATCATATGTTGATTTTCCCAATGAAGATGGAAGAAAACTGCATTACAGCATTTTTGCAAAATGTTTTGAAGAGATCTTTTGAACTAGCTGTTTCATAGATATATATTTCAAAGATTAGTAATCAACTAGTGGAAACTTGGTATCCAGCATTAAGTATAAAGCTTTTGAGGAGCTGAAACTGAATGGAATGGATTTTTCTTTTGGATAATGTGAGCTATTGACAGACAGTAATTAAAGCATACAGAAGACACTCACTAATCAAATAGTTTTAGCAATCGTGGAGAATACCAGGTACTACAGAACTACTTGCACTACACTGGAACAAAGCAGGTAATAGAAAAAGGAAAGGGAGGGACAGAAGATAAGTCTTATTTAGTAAGCTTTAGCAGACAAAGCAATTTAATAGCACAAACCGGAGTCTGACTTGGACACCAAGAAGTGTTCTCTTGGAATCAGTGACACTTCCGTTTGTAGAAACAGCACTAGGAGCGGCTGTTAGATATTCTCTTTAAACAAATGTTTCCGCAGAGAAGAACATAAGAAATGCACAATATTCCTCTTACGTTTCGGAGCTGGCACAGAGACAAAGTCACAGTTGTGTCATCTAGGAGGGAACTTCTATCTCGTCCTTGCCCAAAGCTCTCACCATCTTCTAATAAAAAGCTTCAAAAAGGAGAACAAAAAAAGAATCAGGTTGTTTTATAACACAGGGCTTGAGCTAGGAAAAAAATTTCTTACATCAAGCAGTTTCCTCTTTAAAACAAAGTGTTTGGTCTTAGAGGTATACTGTATTGACTCTGCATGGCCTGAAACCTGCTATCAAGGGAATGCACAATCACTTTAAATTATTCAGACGTCTTTTTTTTAAAATGGCACATGTCAGTTTTTCTGTAACTTTGCTTTGCATGCAAAGGAAGAGTTATGAGATACGGGATTAATATTCCCTTTTATTCCTTGATCTGGCACAAACCAGGACTGTCATTTATTGTGAAAGGAAAAATAAAATATTATTATCATATGAAAGCCAGGTCTCATCATGACAAAAAAACCCAAGCAAAAGTCTGACCTTTTCTGTTGCAGTCCATCTAAGGATACAAATGCATCCAAGACAGAGTACACAAATTTTCCATTACGTAGTATTTTTAAAGTAGACCGCATGAAACTGATTTTCAGAATTTAAGCTAGCATTCTCAGTGTCACTTATGAGTTAGACTGCATTTTTAAAATTAACTCCTCATCTTCAAGATAGACAATAAGGTGGAAAATATTTTTCCCTCATAATTCAAAAGCACCTACATTCACCTATGGGCAAAGAAATAAGCAATACCTCAAAAATCCCACACTAATTTTGATACCAAAATAACACTTAAAATCTATATCCACTTTTTTTAAAATAAAGATATTGCATTTTGGCAGTACACATACTTCATCTGTTTTTTAAACAGAAACAGTAAATTGATACGTGTGGGGACATGATTATGCTACTAAGATCAGGTCATAGGATTAAAACATGAATGTACTACATAAAATTGCAACATGTGCAGCAGTAAGATAAAAGTAGCAATCACTACAATGCTGCTACAGAGTTCTAAGTCATAAAAAAGAAGCATTTTGAAAAAAAGTAGTCAGCTGATCTGCTGAGTAACTGGGTTGTCCATTCACTATTGCTGCTCTGTGAAAGGGAATTCAGAATGTGAGAACTTGCTACGTAACATATTAAATTAAATTACAATTACAAATATCCCCCTGAAGCACAGTGAGACATTATTACTAAAACTTAACTCTATTGGAAAGTGTGCAAAATTTAGGGAGTTCCATTCACTATTTTTCACTTCAGCAGCATCTTTCCAAATTTCAGAAAGCAATAGGTAGGTGACAGATACAAGGCATTCAAATAATGACCTAAATTGGTTAAGAGGGGAAGTGACAATTTCCTGCTAAAAAACTGCCATTTTCAGTATTTTTCATATATACAGGTACTTAAACTAAATATGTTCTCTTGCAATCACTAGCATCCATCCATCCATCCATCCTCCTTTTCCTTAAATTGCTTCTCCATCCTTACTTGGGAAGTGTGCAGACAGGTGGCTTTGATCGAATGATTTCCTTGTTGACAAGTTCTTTCTCCAAGTCTCCTCCAGCCAAACACCAGAGATAATAAACCTCTTCAATGGATCTTTCTGCTAGGTAATCATTATCTTCATCTGTTGGGAGAAATGACACAAAAGCAAATTGCAGCCTTTTAGGTAGTTTGTATTTCTTTCTACAACTCTGAACACATACTGTTGAAAAAAAAAGTTATGCTTGAAAGGTCATAACCTTAATGTGAAGTTACAGGAAAAGCGATCTTTCCTTTGCAAGAGCTCTTTAAGGAGATTTAAGGAAAGAAGTAATTAAAAAAGGAGATATTTCTGTAGTTTGCTATGAATCCCTCACATAAACTCATTGAAGTGTGGACTTTTGCTTCCTGTGTGTTTTAAAACAAAATAAAACAAAACAAAACAGTGTTTTGCATACAGCACTAAGACTTAAAATAAGAAACAAGTGATTTCTACTGAGTAGTTATAATCTCTCTTCCCTTCACATATCATACTCATTCTAACAATGTATAAAATCTTTGACTATGTGAGATTTTTCCAAATACCTCCAAGTTAATAAGAAAAAAACTAATGAGGATTTAAGAGAGGTAATATTTTCAACATACTTTAGTTTAAAACTTAGAAGTATATTTTAGTCCAGAATGTGACCTATTTTACAAAGACCTTGTTTTCCAGTACTTCCAAAAATCATCTGATGCTACGATCTAGCAGAATCCAATTACCAGTAAGTGGAAAAAAAAAAAGACCTTATACATGCACATGTGCAAATTCTAAAGGCAAAAGATGACACTGCTTTTGCAACATGCACTTGAATGCTAATGTTATTTTTTCCCTGAGGCTGAAGCACAAAATTAAGATTTGACTCCTTTGATTTGCACACATCACTCAAAACAGTTGCCCATATCTCTGTCCATTAAACAACTTATTGCGTTAATGTAGTGTTGTAACATTTAATAGTCTCCGCGAATAATTTTTGGGAGAGAAAATGCAATAACATTTTATTTTCCTTCCCCCTCCAATGACATTTATCCCACTACCTGCTTTTACCTTTACATAATTGACTTATGTCTTCAGGAAGTGTTAAATTAGCACACCTTGGAGAAGATGAGAACAGACCAGCAGGTTTGTGGAAGGGAGGATATAGTGAGGATATTTCACTAAACAAACTGTCATGTAGCAATTCCTCTGGAGTTGGCCTTAAATTAAGAGAAGAGGATAAAACAATTAGAGCAAAAATGTTGCATTTAGCAAAAAGGTCCCCAGTAACAAATATTAGCAAGTTACTTTAAATTATATTGGATTTTGGAAATTTTAATAGCAAAAAATGTCTACCAATGTTTTTCAATTCATGCAGCATAACGTACTAGTCTGTTTACAACCCAAATTCAGACCTCTAATTCTTCTCTTTTACACACTGGAAAGCACAAAACTGGGAATTTCTTATAAGTAGCCGAAAAGTCCAAAAAAAGGTTCAGCAACAGTTCTTCTAATTTCATTGTAACCCACAGAGTTTAATAGGCCCTTGGACTGAGTACTTGCCTCTTAGAAGGCTGGAACGTAAGGCATTTCTTCAGTAGAGCTATGGTATTTTCAGAAAGGTCCTGGAACATAAGAAAAATATGGAGGAGGTCTGTTTATTACTGTCTTAATTCAGCAAGTCACCTGGCTCATACTTAACTTTTAACATACAGGCTATTCCTTTGAGGGCAATAAAATTTCACACCTACGCACATGAGGTTAGCTGTGTGAGACCAAAATGCTGGGGAAGCAATTCTTCTCACCTCCCAGTCCTACATTTGATTTAGGGGAAAAAAATCTGAAAAATTTGCAATGTATGCAGCTTTTTACTTATTTTTCAATTTAGATATTCTGTACCCTGCTGGAAACAATGCAGTACCTGGAAACTTCCTTCTGCTAACAATCAGAACCCTTTCATATAATATCCCAAAATATACAGACACTAAAATTCAGTGATTATTTTTGTGGGTAAGGAAAAGTTGAACTATATAAATCTACACTATCAGAATGTGTAAAGTGGACCAGATAGAAGAAATAATTTCTGGAAGAAAAGTACTTAAGCACTAAAACTTTAAAGAAAATTTACGACTTATTAAACTACCCAGAGAGCATTAACATTTACAGAGACTGACAGCAATTTTAGGGAAGAATATGACTAGTACTACTACTATTAGAAAGGATCTTAGATATGTAGTTTGGACTTCAAAATTTTTCATCATATTGCAATACAGTAAGTGACCAAGTGAATTTAAAAATATATATATGTGAAATACTATGCAACAATAATAAAATATTCTGGATAAGACAGCATGGGAGAGCAAACTAGTTTCACAAACCTTAATAACATCAAGGCAACCATGTTCTTCAGCCAATACAGTTATAATATCATCTACACAGCCTTTGGAAAACAAACAGAACAATAAAAAGCTAAAGATTATTAATAAAGTGATAGCAATTAAACAGGATATCAGATAAATACCCACTCCAATAAAAAGTACTTAATTCTGGCCTTTTATTGACACTGCCACATCACTTGAAAATGAATTATCAAAATCAGAAATGAAAATTATTATAACCTATGCACACAGAAGCCTAGGAAAGTTAAGTAGCACATCTAAGCTAACAGTGAAAATCTTTTTATGGGCCTAGTAAATCCAGAGTGTCAGTCTCTGCCAAATAAAGCAAAACAGTCTTTCAACTCATAAATAAAAAAATTTAAAAAGAAAAATCCTTGGAAGAACTTAACGCTACCTACATGAATCTTGAAGTCATTTTTCCCTCTGTTGCTCCTTGCAGATAATGCTAGCAGTATTTTAGAACTTCTTGTCATTACTTTATTGAGTAAATAATTTCCAAGTCACAACATGAATGCTTTTCAGTGGATAAACCAACAACTTTCATTCAGATTGAAGTGGATGGAGATGCTTCAGTAAACCTTGCTACCAAATCCCCGAAACAGTCTGAATTTCAGCACTCAAGTACTAACTGCTGAATGAAAAAAATGTTTCTCCTGACAGCAATTAATTTTAGCAGTATTGCTATTTGCTCTGGATAATAATAACTTACTGCTAAAGCTTCAAATTGCAAATTCATGCCTTTCCCCTTCCTATGGTTTATACATAAACACCACCAGAAATCAAGTTTTAAAAGCCACAAGAATAGTCCAATTTCTGACTCATCTACATTAAGCAAAAATTCCACAGGTACAGTGATGTTTTATAGTTTGAAGGTGAAACCAGAGACAAAAGCCTGGGTTCACTAAACACTTCCCAGCTCTCTTTATTTGTCTTCCTATTTGAGTCCTGCTTATTCCTGCTTGGCCATTACTACACAGGCACTGCTAGTGTGGGGACAGCTTTCTTCAGTGGCATCAATTCCTAACTCATTTCAGAAACCCCCTGCAATACAAACCAACAAATAACCATGCAAATGACCATCATTCTTGAGCATGTTTTCTTTTCTTTTCTTTCTGTTAATAGTTTGCCCTTACTGTAACACACTCCCAGCTCTTCCCAAGTTTTTTTCCCTGGCATCCAGCTCCGTACTTTCCCTAGAGAAGCAACACGCTACAAATGCCTATTTAAATCTGTAGATGAAAGATGACAAAGGTGAAGTTCTTTAGGTCTGAGCATAATAAACTGATTAGCCTGTAAAGCTGTAATCACAGATCTGCTTGGAAATTAGAAAAATTGATTTGTGCTACTTACCTAACATAAGTATAAATTTCAATCTTTCTGCTATCTCCAAACTCTGAAATAATTTTCTCCCCTAAACAAATAACAGTCAAATTACAGTTAAATTTGAAAGAAACAGCTACTACATCAAAATACTTAGTTAACATTGTATCCCATCTATACACAAAACCAGTGAAATAAGCTTCTACATGTGAATTTTAGACATATCAAAACTATCTGTAAGAACAAAAACCCTTATTCACCCCAACTATGGCAGAAACAGTTTCACACCATGATATAGTAAAAATGTATCCTTGATAACTTCTCTTAAATGGAACGCCTTGCAGTCAAATTCTTGTGGCTCCACAGGCAACTATTCTTCATGGTTAATTAATATACCAAGCATCCTATTCCTTGAACAACCAGTACTATCCAGGTAGGAGTGCTAACATATTCTGATATTTGGGGTTGGGTGATGGGCAAGATGTAATTAACCCCATGCTCAAGAACAATCAAGTTGATGAAACTATTCCCCCAGAGTCAAAATCAAGAGAATTGTTCTTTTACGTACCATACAAAGCTCAAATAATATTACACCAAGAGACCACAGATCTGATTTAGGGCCGGAGGGCAGAGGTTTCTCACACTGCGTGTGATCACTCGGTTTGCCAATTCCCTGCGCAATTACTTCAGGTGCCAGATATGACGGGTACCTAGAAAGATGCAGCAACATTAGATACTATCCTGTCTGCCCAAAAAGTGTGATTTCCCATTACATAATCAGAATAACTTGGCATTCTGAGAAACCGGAATACTATTTCATTCAGTCAAAATCTATACATTGCAGCAAAATTTCACTCCAGCATAGTGTATACTACATAAAAGGTCAAATCCCAAACACTGCTTCTGTCTTTTTGTGAAAGGAAACCTCAGCTTTAAAAGTAGTATGTTTACATATCTTAGGGAAAACACATACTGAGTTTTGGCATTAGCATATTAAATAAGTGTACCCTAGACTCATACTTGGGGATGGTGGCAGTATTCTTCTCCACTGATAATGTATCCCTATCAAATAACTTTTGAATTTGCAAAAAAAAGTAACAAAAAGTGTTAAGGACATAAATTACCCTCTACTAGATAATTTTAAAATAGTATTATCACTTTTCTTTTTGTCAGCAATTCACTAAAATAGCTTAAAGAATCTGCAACCATGTTTTGAAAGGAAACATCCCTTTCTTTAGGCCATGTCTTTAAGAATCAGCTCAGTATCTCATTTGAAAACAACATGACGCCTCAAAAAACCCAAAAGTGACAAAAACCTCAGTGCAACAAAGCAGTGGTTTGTAATACAGTACGATCCCTTGAAAATAAATCTTAAAATTATAAAGAGACAGAAAGCCTACATTGGTGGGCAATAGTGAAGCACTGATTGTGCATTTTCCTAGATTTGAAGTTAGGAGTCCAAATCATAGGGAACTAGCAGTATCTGAAGGCAAATCTAGGTAATAAAGACTGACATCACAGACTTATGGTAACATGCTGGCATGGTACTCCTTCTCTATTTTTCATTCATCTCACATAATGAGATAACCTCTTTAGTGACATTATCAGAAGCTTCTGTATAAGGGGTGCTCTAAACATCATATATTTCCTGAAGAAAATACATCTCTGATATATTTGTATTTTGTAGCTACATCCTTACCCTATAGGAAAATCAACATCAACACCTTGAGCAGTCATATGGTAGAGTCCAAATTTCGCCAACTTCACGTGTCCCTGAAAAGGGAAAAATAAATGATCAAGAGCAGCAGAATCCAACACTGTAAGAATCTGTGTTGAAGTTTAAAAAGCTAAAAAAATTTCAAAAATCATTTCCAGTTGCATTAGCTGTCAGAGGACAGAAACGTATAAAAAGCACCCTTTTATATTTCTGTCTCATCTATTATGCAGAAGTTCACTGCAAGTTAAAGAGGTGCTTATTTCTAATGCCTTTACTTCTTATGATCATTAAGTAAATCACTTTGTTTGGAACATATCATAACTTTTTAAGCTATAGTATATTTTCAGTAAATTGAAAAGGCTTAAATACTCCACTGAACATTTATCCTCTTTGAAAACTGCTTGAAATCCTGTCTGACTCCTAGAACTCCCTAAACATGACCACTATTTCCTCAACTCTTCCATTTACCCAGCTTTGCTTCTGTAGACCTCCCATCAACTCATTACTATCTCGCTCTCCTTAACTGTATCAACACATATTTCAAACAAACAGTTTTTCTAGGTACTTTCTTTTTATTTGTGAAGACAGAAAGCTAACAACAAAACAACAAAAAATTAGGCATAGAAGTTAAACTGAGGCCTTATTTCTGCTGGATTTTGAATTACACTCAGTCAGCCTCCAGATGGTGCAACAGAGAAGACTACATCAGAAAGCTTTGAAAGGACAGGGGAGAGCTTAGAAGTTTATTCTCTCACGGCCCTCTTCTGTTCTTTTACTGATTTTAGGAGTATCTTAAAATCCTAGAGAACTTTTGCATGTTAGAACATTATTATGATTTTCATTTGTTTACAAGCATATAAAAATATACGTGTTCCTTATTTTTGTCCTCTCCTTTCTCTTTGCCTTCCAAGGGGAGGATCTAGTTATTCTACCTAAACAGAGTAAAAAAAGGATGGATAGAGGAGTTATGCAGACAGGTTAAACTCTTTAGCTCTTAGTTCTGATGAAGAAACTGCTCCAAGTACAATAGTATCTATTAATTTCTCTCAACTTTTATGAACAGAAATTATATTCCACACTGCCAATTCAATAGTCTGTGATAACAGAACAGATACTTTGAATAATTAAATTTGAATAATTTGTTTCTAACAAAAAACTGTCTTGATATCTTAAAAGTCAAGTATCATATCACCATGGAACACAAGAAATATTAGTGACAGGTAATTAGCCATAAGAAGTATTTTTTCTATTCAAACAGCTAGGAAGGTCTTGTAACAAATGACCATGATGAGAAGTAGACTTAGATTATCACTTGAGAAGAAAAGGGAGAAACTGTGTGGTTTGGGATAGAAGAAAACAGAAAAAAAAATTCTGGAATACACTTGAAACATGGGAAATGGAGGAAAACTGTCGTTTTAAAAAATAAAACCAACGCCTTTCCAGATATGCAATTTTTTCCCTTATTGGAAGGACTGTGACCATCCAGTCTCCATCTATGACACAGCATGGCACTTGTTAGCAGCAAACAAACCCATAGACTTATTTCTGTAGCTGTACCTTTCGATCCAAAAGAATATTGCAAGGGGAGAGTGCTCGGTGGACCATTCCATGTTTATTCATATATTGTAAACCTTGCAAAACCTCGTATGCTATGCATAAGATCCTTGAAGAGCTGAAAAAAACCAAACAAACCAACAACATGTTATAGTGAATATTCCTTTTAATCTGTAAAATTGTAGTGTTCCACAGCTATTTCAAACAAAAGTGAGACATTTACAATTCCGGAACAGTTTAAGGGATCAGCATTGAATATGGTGGGATATGGTCAGTGCCATACACACATATCCTCAAAATCCCACAAATAGGTTTTTTCACCCTGAAACTGGTCCTTAGGAAGTATAGAAAATGCTGACAAAGTATAGAATGCTCTCTGCAATAGAAACTCACTTAGGGAAAAATATCTCAACCCTCCCTTATTTTTATTTGCTCTTCTTAAGTATCCTACTGATATTCATAAAAAAGTTCAGCTGAACAGAAGTTTTTGAAACTCAGATGTTGACTAGAGCTTATTCAGAAGATAGCATAGAGGCCTGACTAGATCATACCTATCCTGTCTTCAGTAATCCCAAAATCTAAAATAAGAAAAAGAAAGGACAGAAGATTGCATTTTCAGCACATTTTGTTTTACAACCTTGGAAGTATCAACCTTACCATCTTTGTAAAGACAATGAAGCTTACCATCCAAAGCATTTTGACAAAAGTTACCATTTAGTCTAAAGACTGATAGCCTCAAAGAGGAGTTTCTGTGAATAAGCAATCAAGAATTTGTACCAGATCACCAGTAACAGGCTTATAAAGTGCACCCAAAATAAGAACAAAAGGCACAGATCTCACGTCACCCAGAGAGATTCCATTTAACTTTCTACTCTTCCTCATTCTGTCCACCCCCCCTCAGCCATTTCAGGTCTTTTTGGTAGCTTTTCCTCTGCAGGCACTGGTTTACACAATGTCCAAAAAGCAAAGTATACCTACTTATAAAGACCTAACTTTACATTCCAATTTTTTTGTATTTCATTGTTAAAGAATAACATACAATAGCATTCTGGAAGATATTCATCACCTTCTCTTGCTTATTAAACACTAGTGCAACAGCAAAATGTGGAGGAGTATTACAGACATCATGATGACAGTGACAAGTGAACTGTCTGACTAAACACCAAAATTAATTGCTTTATTCAACTTCATCAGCTGCTATTCATACCTGATGTAATGACAAAACTTTGTCATAAGAGTAAATAGGTAGAATTTGACACAAGCCACACTTCAAACAAATTCTGAAACTAGTGCTACAGAGAAATTCAGAAAAAAGCCATGACTAAGTTACACTGCATGGAGCTATCCTCTAGGTCCTCATCTTTTTCCTAGGAGAGCTCTGTACTAATTTACAATAGTTGTGAATATATACTTTTAAGATAAATTTTAAGCATAAAGGGAATCTGTTCTAACATATGTCCATACTGCTGTATCTTAGGTCATAGCATTTGAAAGTGATTCTCAAGGTCTTAGCAATTTGACCAAAACCTCATGGCTAATACCCACAAAACCAAAACAAAACCCCACAGCCATCTAGCTCCTCCCTCCCTAGCACCTCCCACCCCCAAGTTAAATACTACACCACAGCATCAGACACTATTAGCTGTGTACCTTTTCTCTCAAGTCATTCTTGGGCAGAGATATAAATGTGGTAAAAAAATTACCTTAGAAGTCTTCAGCTTCCTTGTATATTTTTTTGCCTGCAATGCAAATACTAATGATAATGGTGGCAAACAGAATCCCCTCTCTCATTTTCTGCACAGCTTTGCAAAACAAGACATGAAAAATAAATGATGGAATATTCATGTTTCCAGTAAGGAAACAATCGCATGTGAACAATTAGTACATCATGAAGTATTTTAGCCTAAACATTGTTCCTCTGTGTTAAAAAATAGAAGTAAATATGGCACGCTGAAAAACCAAAAGTAACTACTAAAGTGCGATTTGGTGGCCGTTTGCTGGAGGCGTGCAGTGCGCTCTCTGGCACCAGGGGGCCTCAGCCACCCATTTATTTTCCGTGTTCTCTTGCAATTCATTTAAAAACCGCCCCAGAACCCGAGATTCTTTGCTCTTTAAGATAAACCCTTCACGTCGTTACAAGGATCAGGAACACATGAGTGATAACTATTTTTCAATGTGCATTCAATGCTCAGTGCTCTTAAACTCTTGATGCCACCCTGATGGGCAGAAGTGTTGAGCCGAGTACCTAATGCTAGCCCTTCAGGAGAGAGGGAACTCCGTAAAACAAGCTCTGCATTGTGCGGCTGCACATGGTGTAGTTCTTATTTAATAGGGAAAATACACCGTGTGGTTACAACCCATGAGATTTGTATTTAATTGCAAAGGGCCTGACAACTACATTTACTGGTGTTATCAAGCCCAAGAGACTTCTCTCCTTTAAACTCCCCAAGGCCAAGTTCAGCAGATGTTCTTAGCCTCACTGGAGATCACTACCAAGGCTGTCCCCTTGCTTCTGTGGGTCTCAGCTCTCTCCCAGTTTCTACAGCCACTGTCAACACTGCAAGCATTGCATCAGCCTTTGACAAATGCAGAAGGTACACTCATAAAGCTGCTTCCAGGCTTCAGCTTAACTTGACCTTTAAAAAACCCCCCACTAACAGAAAAAGAAAACAGTGTTATAAATGAAGAGGACACTTAAAAAAAATCCAGTGTTGGTGGCAAGCTCCGAGCAGATTCAGAAACTTTTTCCCCAAATAGCTGGAAGCCTGTTTTTCAATAGACTTAGCTAGTGTTGAACTATGATAGATGTAAGCCCTGTTTAGCTACTGGGCCTCTTGAGCTAGAGAGGTATCAGCACCCTCCTTTAACAGGAGGTGGAGGGAAAAAAACAACAGCAAAAGCACTAGAAACAACACAGGAGAGAAGGTGGCCAAATGTAAGGGTGGCCAGGTTTGACACCAATTATGCCACACCACTGACCTAAGGAGAGCCATAATGACAATTGTGGCATGAAGCAGCCTCTTCATCTCAGCAGCTGATGATCATGGATGTGACTTCAAATTACAGTGAAGCAAATCACTCCCCTGCTTAAGGAAATACTGTAGGACGCAGCAAGTAAAAGCATGAAAGTGCAAGATGCACTGGAGTTTCCTAGCTCTTCCAGCAAGACTTGTTTTAAGGTTATTTTCCTCTCTACCAGCAAGAAAAGAAACAGAAATTTCTTTGCAAAAGGAACACACATTCAAGGAGCTGTCTGCATTTTTATCCTCAGTCTGGATACCAAAAAACCTATTCAGCTGTAGCCCAGTCAGCTACACCTCTGAAAAGGGGTTCTCTTCAAGTGAAAGGATTGCATACAGGTATAAAATCAAACTAGTTAAATTTAATGATTCTCCTGGTTTGGAGAAAAAACACAGCCATGAAAAGAGGTCATTTTGTGTTCCTTCACACTAGAGATCATGAATTAAAAGACTGTAAGGATTAAAACTGATACCAGGTTTGGGACTATAACTTGAACGCATAGAAAAGGAAGCACTAAGGAGAACTGTATTCCTCCCTCAGATTCATCCTGTAAGTAGGATGAGGAAAAAAAATTCTCTACAAGTTGCTATGAGCAAGTTGAGCCAACAGTACAAAACCCAGCATGGTTAAGAGAGGCATGTGCATGGCATTTGTGGGTGGAGAGAGAAGGGAAGTCCACTTAAAAACCCACAAAAAGGAGGATTGTTTTATTACCTCCAGAACTTGTCAGACCAAAAGCTATACCAGACAAATGACTAATTTCCACACTGTAATAGTACACAGGTGGCTGCATTCTGCCTTCACAAAAAACATTAACTTTTCCACTTAGCAGCCAGCCTGATCTCCAGTCTGTTGAATTCTTACTGTTAGGGACACAAAGCCATTTTCTCAAAGTTTACCTCAGAAATAATAAACCTAACTTGTCAGGAAACAGATGCTTTAGAAGTTTCAATCTCTTGTGGTTCTGCAAACCCACTGATGAAATAATCTGATTACTTAGGAGACCGTTGTCACGTTTTGGATTCTGACAGGTGTGGTGGGGAAGAAAAGATTCTTAGTGCACCCACTACACCCCCTGATCTGACCAAGAACAGCTTCTGAGCCAGGGTGAAAGGGAAAATACTAGAAGAAGTTGGCATACCCAGAGTCTTACCGTTTTCAAAAGGATCAGATTTTAGCAGAGACAGTGAAAAAGATAGGAAAGATGGATTTATCAAGAACCAAGTAAAGACAATAAGCCCTAAAAATAATTAGGGGATTGGAGAGCTAAGAGTGAGCATACTCACCCAGTAGTGACTGTGCAGTACCTGGGAAGAAACATCTAAGGAGAACTGCCCAAGCCATAAGTCAACATAAACACAAGATTAAACAAAAAAAATTGGAAACATTTAGAAATCAAAAACTTTATGACAAAAATGTGGTATGCTGAATTCCTGCTAAAATAATCCCAACAATATTACCTATATATTATTCAGTTTGAGTGGTCATTTATTACCTTGTTATTTGTGATTAATGGGAATGATAATGCAGCTGCTTGTAGAAGAAGGAACTGGACTCCAAGATAGGATGCTCTAGGTCCACCTAGGACAATTTCTTGCAACTAACTTTTTCTGTTTTNTTTTTCCAAAAAAAAAAAAAAAAAGGCAGGCAGATGCCTAGGAGAGAAGGAATACGCAGCAAGCGCATATGAAATTTTCTTTGGTATTTTCCTGGCTTCTAACTTCCTCTAATTCAAGCTTTCTTCTGGGTGAAACAAAGGTTTCCTTCCTAAGCATCATGTCTTATAATATCACCTACTAGTTCGCGTGGCAATTCACAGCCATCAAGAATTCTATTGGTAAAATCTCCCTGCTATTTTATCATTGCTTAACTCTGGAGCAGGAAAAGCAATTGTGAAAACATGCATTTGACAGCCAGCAGCATGGTAGTCACTACATACACCACAGACTGCTGGAGAGAAAATAAAAACTACTTTGTGCATGACATATTGAATACTTAAGAACAAGAGGACTGCAGATCACACAGTTGGAAACTGGAGATGGGTGGGTTTGGGAGGCTTGACTTATTAAATTGTCTGATTAAAAAAATTCAAACATGAGAAAAGAAACAAGGAAAAGAAGAGATAAATTTTCAGCATTCATATCAATATCATGCAAGTTACAGGTTCACGCAAGTTTCTTTTCCTCCAGTTTAAAGGAAAATTAATGCCAATCCACACACAAACTCACTCCATTATCTTTAAGAAAAGTGCATTCATGGCATTAACTGGAAATACATCTTCTCCATCCTTTTTCAATGCTACAATGAAATAGTTTAATAAGAATGTGTAATTTGGTATCTCAAAGGATCTTCCTGTCTTCTTACTGTGTCCAGTCCTACCTTCTCCTGGACTACATAATCTCCCCTTTTGATGACTGTGACCCAGGCAGAGGCAGCTATTATAGTGTAGGTAATCAGAACACAGTGATATACCTGGACAGCAGGACAGGAGCAAAAACAACAGGCTGGAAGCAAAGTGAAGACAGGAGCAAAATCTTGGGGAAAGGAACAATATTTCTGGCTGTTACAAATACATTTGTGGTATTTTTAACTGGTTATGGCCAGCTGTAAATTTCATTTCCTTTTATGCTTTTGTATCAATCAACACAGAGCTCCCACTTCAGTTTGTAGAAGGAAGAAAGCTGTGTCTGGAAAGTAATGACTGCGTGTTCAGTACTTAATGGACAATTATGAGTAAGAATGTTTCATGAAGTGAAACAAACAGAGGCCCCACCAGAATGTGAAAACAACACAGGACTGATATCAGAAAGCAAGCCTCCTTGCCATCTACTTAACTGTACAGAGTCCTGTAATTTTGTAGGTACTAGAGATGTATACGTGGATTAGTATGAAGTTGTGTTTCTTCAGCGCAGTGGCAATTTAAGGAAAGAGGAATCGATAACTAAAACTGGAATTGACAACAAAAACTGGAACCAAAATTATTTTGACTTGTCTCAGGAAGGCAGAGTAATACCAAACAGGGTAAGATTATGCTGATGATACCATGTTGCTCAGTTTCTCTTTCCTCAGACTTACAGTTCATGGGTACACACATAGCAGTGCATGTTTAAGCCAGTCCTTTATTAAATCTATGCATCTTGTTCTAACATTGTAATACTCCTGTAAAAAGTAAACTCTAGAGGAAGAGAACCTCAACAACCAGGAGTATTAAGAAACTTATGGCACTGATACACAGGAGCAAAAACATGGGTTCCTCTTCCAAAGCAGAGTGTCAGACAGGGTCTGCCCTGAGGAAGCACACCAGAGCAACACAAACCAGCAACGTCATCAATCACTACCCCTGAACTTGTGAAACTAATACACATTTGGAATCCAGGAAAGAGATTCATCACAATAAATTGTGTCTGTTCAAAGTGAAAGGGAACCAGGTTGTGAACAGATGTAATGTTTCTGAACTCATAAAAGTGACAATATTTCAATACAAGCAAAACTATAAAACAAAGAAAATGACATTTGCAGTTAGTTCCATTACTGCCAACAATGTGGATAGACTGGTTAGGAGTGGTGTGGCCAAGTGGTTCAGCAAAGGATAAAGTTTGGGTATAATCCCAGCTGAAACAATCACTACACTGACCTCAAGACAGCCATCTGACCTCCTTATTCCTCAATCAACCAGCTGGAAAACTGGATAAAAAGCAGAACTGGGTTGAAAACCAGATGTGCAGATAAATTGGGTCTTCCTGGGTAAATAAATTACAAAATACCCTATATAGAACATAAAGAGTTTGATGCAGGTGGGAATGGTTTGTTTAGCACTTTATTATGTGTTTGATTAAAAAATGGCACTGGGGACCAAGATTGTAAATACTGCCAATTTACTTGGAAATGCATTCACATTATCAGAATGAAATGAACTGGAGGGGAATGCAACAAACAGAGAATAAGACACACACACAAAAAAAGAATTTTATAGACAGAGTCCTCAGAAGTCTCTAACACACGCACAAGGTTATTTCACACAGGATATCTTCAACAAGTTCATATTGCTCACCTGAGGAAACTCAGAAAGTCCTTTCATTCCTCTTTTAAAGTTCTAAGGTACAAGCATGACTTTAAAAGCAACACAGATGATGTTACACTTTTATGAAGGTCTCAACTTGTAATGTATGATAGAAGTCCATAAACCAATAGATGAAGGCACAGATAAAGAACAACTTTATATATAGAGCAGATTTAATACAAAATTTTTTATCAGACAGGTGATTTTTCAGAACACTATCACTCTAAATGAATTAAGTCATAAACCAAAAATTTTCAAACATTGCACCTTGAATTCCTTTAAGACATCCAGCATTCATCCCAAAAAATGGGAGAGCAAATGATAAAAGCAGTTTTGAAAAGTAAGTACACCTTATAAAGCACTATTTTAATGAAACTTCTAGTGCCATCCTGTTTAATGCACAGAACAGGAATGACAATCCATATTCCCAGTTTTTGATCTTGCCCCTGATTAACTACTAAAAAGGTTTTTTTTGCATCTTAGCCTCAGCTGCCTCATATGTAAAACATGTAATAGTGATACTTTACATTGGACCAAAAAGAGCAATGAAATCAATTATTTCAATCACTAGATACAAAGAGTAGGTAAAGTAGCCGTGATTTAAAACCCCATCAGAGACTCTGCGTTTGTATCACTGACTGTACACTCTGAGTAACGTAACAGAAGTAGATGCACAGTGATGGGTCCCTAGCCTCATTATACAAGGAGATAAGATTCCCTAATTCTTACTGTGGTGCCCTAGGTGGATCAGAAAAACCTGATCAATGAAAAAATTTAAAAGAAAAGCTGAAAACGAAGTGAAATTATTGATGTAGTTAACATTGTTGCAGCTATGGGGCAGTATAAACTGAACTGACAGCTCTAGAAATCGTGACAGCTAACAATAAATAATGCTGTCCTTGCAGTCAGAGAGGATTGACTTTTTTAAAATTAATTTCTGCAGGCATCTCTGTGAGAGGATTAAGCATTATTAACAAGCCACTTTCCTAATCAGATCCCTTCTCCCCCATTTTATAAAGTTGCAACGAACTTGCAAAGTACAAAAACAAATCTTGCAACATTGCATAGATCTTTTCCCAAAGCTAGGCACTCTATGTAAATTAGATGTTGCAACAGTGTTATTTTAACAAATAACTTGGCCATAACATATCTAAAAAGAAAAAAACAATCTAAATATTTAAGGTGAAAAGCCTACCTAGGTATGTTTTAGTGTTTAGCTCAAAAAATCTGGATCCCTATAGCAATGGTACAGACACTGCTAAAAAGTAAAACAGAACAGAAACTTTCAAAAGAAGAACAGCCTGCAAATTCAAGTGATCAAAGAGACTTTACAGCTAGGCCAATAAGCAATGGTGATGTTAGGAATTTCATAGCTAACAACTAAACTTGCAAAAGCCACTAGGAAGTGCATCACTTTGATCTATAAACCAGTACACATCATCACAACAGGCAGGAAACACCTATCTAGAGAGGTAACATCAAGTTACGTGTAGACAAAGCAGATGCCTGTGACTATAATTATGAATTTATCAATCAGCATACAATTAAGACTAAATTTTCTTGAAAGTGACATGAGAAATGTGATCACCAAAGGGGAAAATACAGAGGGCTATAGCTGCATGTAGGAGAAATCCACATACCAAAATTTGCCAGACTAAAGGGGAAGAGAAGCAGAACCAACTGTAAATATTCAAGACATACTGCCAAATACATAGGAAGGATGACTGGCAAAACATAAAATAAGCAATAGTGGAAGTACAGGAAATCACACTTTGCAGGGGCTGGACAGTGCTTATTACACAAAAGTATCAGGCATTAGGTAAGAGTAGAAGAAAGACCAGTTCATGCTTGACTTGAAGAGCTCTCAAGCTTTACCACCTTGACTTCTAAGAACCACCAAGGGCCATAGCTGCCTCTGTTGACTGTACAACACCAGCTCCATGGTACTGGATACTCATAGCTAATTTACAGTAAGTATCAGTTTTGTGTATACAGTGATGAGTAACTATATGTATGAGCTAACCTTTAGCAAGATGTGTACTGGTAATGAATGAAATCAACATTTTAAACCTTAAAACTAGCCTGATCTGCCAGCCTTCTAAACACTCCCATCACAACAATGTCCAATGCCCTGGTACCTATCTAGTTATACACCCAAGAAGAGAATATCCATACGCACAGAAGAAACAAATCTCAAACCACAATGGCCATAGAGATGTTTGCAAGCATATCAATGCATCTAAATAAACCACCTGTCTGATCCTTAATTAGTGACAAATGTTCCCTTGAAGACACTGCTCAGTAGTCCAAAACCAAGAACTTGCACTTTAGAAAATAAAATCCCTTTCTAGAAGGCTGCACTATAAAGCAAGTCTAGCAAGTGTTCACTCTTCCTTTTTTTTTTTTGTTTCTAGAAGCAGGATGAAGTGCCAAACACTGTATTTTGTTAGAATAACCATATACTAACCACATCTTGTTCTCACAATCTACAGCAATTTTAATGCTAAACACAGCTATCATAAATCAACATTAAGATTAATAATGTGCTTTAAATCCCCTAAGATTTGCACAGGACAAATTTGACATTTGGTTTTTCAGCCATTAGCTCATTAGTAGTAATTTGCTCATTAATGCAGAATGGAATTTTAACATGATCCTTACACAATTCCTTGCAGAAATATCTTTGCAGGATGAAGCCACTCTCCCGCTGAGGATGGTGTTTTGTCTGTTTGAAACTCAACATCCTCTTTCACTAGAAACTGTAGACTCTAAACTCTCCAGTACTTTTGTTCTCAATTAACTCAGCATAACTCATCTTCAGCCCAAGATCTTTAATACTGCTTTTAGCACGGAAATCTGTATGAAGTGTCTACAAGGAACTACAGAAAAAGCATAGTTGAACAAAAGGTTGAAATAATCATACACTTTTCCCCCATCTACAGACTTTATATTGTCATGGTCTAAGCCCAGCTGGAAGTTAAGCACCACGTAGCCACTCACTCAACCTCCCTCTCTCCCCCCCACCTCAGTGGACTGGGAAGAAGAATCAAAGTAAAACTTGTAGGTTGAGATAAGATTAGTGTCACAATTGACAATAAACTAAAATACAGTAATAATGGTAAATGATAATAATACTTGTAATAAAAAGGGAAAAATCAGTGATGCACAATGCAGTTGCTCATCACCCCCTGACCGATGCCAGACCCCCTTCCCAGACCCAGGCTGGCCGTCCTTCCAGGTAACTCCCCCCAGCTGATGTGCTGGGCATGACGTGGCGTGGGATATCCCACCGGTCAGTTTGGGTCACCTGTCCCAGCTGTGGTCCCTCCCAGGTTCTTTTGTGTACTTCCTCACTGGCAGAGCACGAGCCAAGGAAAAATGTCCTTGATTCAGGATAAACACGACTTAGCAAAACACCGAAACATCAGTGTGTTATCAACACCATTCTCATTCTGAATCCAAAACACAGCACTATAACAGTGCTGAAAGGAAAACAGCTACTGAAAAGAAAATAACTGTACCCTAGCTGAAACCAGGACAATGATATACAGCTATCATATCTACATTTTAATAGCAAGAGGCAGAGACTTTCATAGCCTCAAAGAGTAGGATTCTTCGCTTTTCTTTTTTTTCCTGGAAGAGAAGAAGATAAGAAATAAGCATGCGCTCACTGTTATGTTTCACATGTAAGGAGGAAACACATACGTGTTCTGAAATGTCTTTGTGCTGCCATCAAACAGTGCAGCCTACTATACAAGCAAAGAATTTGGTTCCATACCTAAAAAGATCACTCAAACATCAAGAGCAACAATGTTCACCTCAAATGCCTCATGCAAGCTGCACCCCTTTTCCATTCCAAACAACTGTTTTCTTGTGAGAGGAAAGGCAATCACAGGAGACAACCTATGTAAAAGGAACACTACAGGAAGATTTGCAGTCAGGCTAAAAATTATTTACAGAAATAAACCAGCACTTCTATACGAAGAAAAGCATAACTGGACAATCTAAAACAAGCCAAGACCAACAGATAATCTTTCATCGTAGCTTTGCAAGTAAAGCATTATCAAGAAAGTAAAGAAAAAGTCTATAGACACTAAGTGCCGAAACTACAGAACTTCACACATGCTTAGGAGAAAAAAAACTTTAAGTTTGTTTATTAATGCTACTTCATTTTACTATTATATAATTTATCCTTGCTAAATTCAGCCTTACTGTGATATATGGATTTCTTATGTGAAATTCCAACACAGACTTGATTCAAAGCAGAATACACTCAGCTCATGAAGCTCTGCTCATATGCAGCTCTTCAAGTCAAATCATGTAAAACCTTCGGCCTTTTGATGACTTGCACCTGTTTTAAAAATATTTTTGAAGAATGCCTGGCTACTCAGAAATTTTCCCCCACATCTTATAACTTCTGTACCACAGTTGCACTTCAAGTTTGCCAAAAGCAGCCTAACAGCAATGATGGCATGAAGAACGCTAGTCCAATCAATGAACAGACAACTGTTTAATATAGCCAAATAAAATCTACTCATCTGAATCTGTCACATCATGTTTTCTCCAAACTAGTAAACAGCTGTAGACACAGTCTGCTTCCCATCAAATGTTCCATGTATAACAAACTATACCTTGTATCTCTGATGGTTCGCTAGCAATTTTTCAATACCATGACTTTCAAAACATATGACAATTATATTTTATTGAAGAGAAGAATAGGCTTAGACTGTCCAAGCCACAAATTGAAGACCAATCCAGAAACTGCACCGTAGGTGCCAAAAGTCTGCTGAATGTCAGTATTTGCTGGCATTTTTATTATTATGAATACAAGTGCAGACCAACTTCTTCAAAGAAGAAACACACTTCAAGCATGACAGAAAAGGAAACGCTCACAACTCCTTTTATAACAGCATAGGAGCAGAGAAAATAACTCCTTTAACACTGTCTGGAAAAGGTATCTCAAAGGAGTAGTTGGAAATGTGTTTAAAAGATGGAGACCCTTAAAGATAAATGTACATCCTACATTCTGGTTTTTGGTATCAACAGTGCTAAAATAACTAGCAACTTCGAAAATCTAAAATTTTGATTGCCACTACCTTTAGTGAGACTGTTAAAGTATAAAACATCTACCTGCCATAATTTTTTGTGACTTATTTTCAATTCATTCACAAGAAAACAATCCTTGTATGCGCAAGAAGACAGAGGAAGCCAGCTAGACTGACACGCATTTTCAAATCTCCGAACAGCAATAAACAATTATGAGCTTAAATCAGGTATTTACTAGTTTTGTGTGACTGCACATAAATTTCCAGTCCTTTAAAAATTTAACTGACTCCTGAACATACTTCAGAGAGCTGATTTTGCACTAGTGTGACTGTTATAAACTGAAATGAAGTGCATCCTTGGAGCGAGTACAGCAACAAACAGGACACCAAATCAGGAATATACAAACAGGAAACAATAACCTGGACTACAATCTCTCTCAGAGAGGACAATGGAGACTAGTCTGGTCAAACATGGGATATCAGTGCCTAAAATTCTTATCCCACCCTTATCATACCCGCTTATCCATGGTTGCAGCCTGAATTTCCTGTGGCACACAACTCCAAAAGAGCTCCCCTGCTGTTACTGGGATGCCCCATGGAAGCACAGTAAAGAAAACTGGGATTAATGCCACTTTTAGAAGCATTAATTGTAGTTACAATGTCCACACGGCTATCCTCTGAAACAGAACACACTAAAGAGCTGTATTAAATTCCTTTTTTGTACCTGGTTACCTATGGTAACAATTGTGATGAGCCAACACTCATTTCCTCCCTTTGAGAGTTCTTGAAATTTACCTGATAGGAGTTCTAACAGCAGCAGGTGTTTATTCCAAGATCCCAAATATGCAACTCTCAAAGCAGAAAATAATCTGGCCATAAATTACCAAACATTTACTTGCATTAATCTTTGAAAATGAAGTTGAGCATGTTAACTTTGAGGACAATGATAAACTATCTCTGCAATTCCTGAGGACTGCTGACCTGGTATTGTCAGGTAATGAATGAATGAATTCTTGAATATATCACAAGTCCAATTTCTAGAAAATGTTTGGTGGTATGCTCAGTAAAATGACTTTCTGAACTGTGACAGAGCAGATAAAGTAAACAGTTGAAGCTCTAATTTCCATTATTCGACCCCTAAGTGCAACTGATTTATTGTAATTAGAAAACCTGGGGAAAGTCTGAAGTTAATTGAAGAACTTCCAAGAACATTGCTACATTTCTTTTTTTAAAATATAATTCATATATTAAAGAATGTATGCTACACCTGATGCATGACTTCAGCAAAGATTAACTGCAAATAACTACCAAACAGCTGTATGGCCTGTTTTCCAAAATGTATAGAAAGACAGATAGTCCATAATGTAATGTCTTGAATTTCAGGACTAATATAATAGAAGATTTCCTGCTGATTTTACATCAGCTTGTGGCACAGGTGCAAAGGACTTAGGTTACTGGCAAGCGTAAGGAAAATTAATCTAGAAACCAAAAGAGCAGTTTCTCACATTCCATGAACAGTTTATAAAATTAATTGCAATAGCACACGCATCAACTCCGGATGTGTAGCCAGCTATGCTATCGCTGACCAATGCAATCAGAATTCATTAAAAAGCCGAATACTTCCTCCAATGGTAATTGATATAGACAGATCACATAACCAATAAGTGGGAATTGGTCCATCCAACTTATTTCTGGAAATTTCATGGTCTCCATAGGAACAAAAAATTCTGTTTTCATAAAAATAAAATAGAAGTAAAAGGAAAATGTCAGTCTTGCAAGAAACTTCATTTGAAGTGAACATAATTTATCCTTTAGCTACTACTGCAAAAGCTCATATTTACAGTAGATGAATCACCAATGTCTCTTAAAACTATGGATACACATACAGGCTATATTTTAGCCCTGTACCTCAGGTGTTACAACTTCCAGAAGAAATCCCAATTAGCTCATTAAAAGAAAGATCAGATAATAGAATAATTTATTACAATAAAAACTCTCTCAAGACAAGAGGAACAAAATAAAGCCAGGCTTTGTGCAACTACTCTCAACAGAGCCACAGCTCAAAGAGATGAGGTAACACCACAAACTAAGTAACTTCCTCCAGCATGCCAAAACCCAAAGTTGTATACTTAGCCAGCTATCTAAAAAGATCTAAAAATCCTTCTGGATGCCACAAGAGACATGCTAGTATAGAAGGGCATAATGGATGTGCATATAGACCACATCTGTTATCTGAGGAAGTTTTGTCACAGAATCTGCCTAGGTATACTGCATCAAGCAATTCAAAGCAAATTAAAATAGCTACATGCAAGCTTTTTCCAAAACAGTCTAGAAGGAAGCAGGCAGTCTGGGCTACTTCACATCTGACACCAAGATGCACATGCTCAAGGAATAGTGTGAGAACTAAATTAAAAAGGAATGAAAAGAGCTTCTGATGCTTTAACTTCTTCTGGAACTTTGCACAATAGGAACCTGTTGCAAATTGTGTGAAGAACTATAGCATATATCACACGTGAAAAACCCTTTACACCTAACTACCTCGCTATTTTAAGAAAAAATGGAAGCTGTATTTCCCTAACACTCCTCAAGCTACAGCCCTCTGCAGCACACACTGTCATACAAGTTCAAGTTCACAAAACGCTAATACAAACACAAGGCATTTTACCTTTAGATGTACCTCTGCCAGACATTGTTAGCATTCTATTTAGGGACTGCAAGGCTCAAAAGGCTACAGATCCAGTATTACCCCATTTATACATATCTAATTTGGGATGGACCACAGGAAGTCACAGAAGCACAGTACCTTATTGAACACAGCCCACCTGAGATGCCTCATGTTAAAGCAGGAAGACAAAAAAATTTGTCAATTATTTTACCGAGTAATTATCATCTCTATGTTTGCATAAATATCAAGAGAGACGGAACCTAATGCTTGATATAAACTTCAGAAACCAGAATGAGGAGACTGGATTTTTCTAAATGTGTTTTATATTTATGTATTTCCTGTGTTCTTAATCAGCCAGTTAGCATGCAATGCGCCTTGCTATCCAATGGAAATAATGTTTATCTGCTTCCACTCTTCACATTTTCTGTGTTACATATTATCTAGGACAAGATACCACTTCTTTGTTTCAAAGGTAATAGTGATGGATTCCAAAATGACAATTAACACTTTTTCCAACAACCCTGACAGTGAGTTTGGGTTTTTGCTTATTTCTTTAAAGATAAAGCTCAACTATTCTATACATCTTACTATTTAAGCAAATAGTTCTGACAGCCAGCCTTTGGACTCGGTTTGGACCAAAGCCTTGCTGAAGTGACTATATAAACCCAAATTCAAATCACTTATTAGCACTCTGGCATAATATCTGACATCTTGTCCACTTTCTGGATGATAAATTAGTAGATTTCTACAAATAAAAAGCACACACCAAATTCCATCCGTTCTGGTGGAAGTTGTATTTCATCACCTAGCAGATTTAACTTTCTAAGAATTGATGTGAAGATTCCTTATCCTGTCATAGGTCTGATTTCATTTTTAAAAAGAAACCACAAGACTACAGTATTTTGTAAGTTACAATGCATTTCAATTATAAGCAAGTTCCCCATAACAAAATCTCACAGAAGTAAGTACTCTCTCTTTGGGCGCATATTTTGTCTGAAAAACAATGTCTTTAGGTTAAACTTTAACAGAATGAAATTTATGTAAACCAGTAAAGTTAAAAGATGGTCCAGAATTTTGCCACAGATGATATGTAAAACGATATGTGGATTTGAGTTAGCTTGACACCTCACCTGACAGGCTTTCTTTCTCGAAGCAAATCTTCCAGACTCTTCTCACAGTGTTCAGCCGCCACAACCAGTCTCTCTAATTGGAAAACAAAAAGGTATAAGAGGACTGGAATCCAAATGAAACTCTAAGAGTATAGATTTCTCACTCTACCTACCTGGCAGATGTTAAAGTATTTTGACATACATTGTACAGAAAATTACACACAATTAAATGTTACAAGATGTACAACTTATGGGTAACACCACTACTTTGTGTTTATGAGATACAGCAAATTATCTTTCCAGTTTCCCCATGCAAAGCACTGTCAATCCAACCATCCATGCATCCAGTAATCTCCTAATAAATACTGAAGCCCTCAGCCAACGTCGGTCAGATTTGACTGAAGAACAGAGGTCTCAAAGACAAGCATATATAAATTTGCAGAAATCTGTGGCTGGGTTGATGAAAGAGACTCAAAGTAACCCCAGCTTTGAGAAAAGGGACTCAGGGTGAACACAGGAGCTCAGTCCTGACGGGCCGATGAGCACATTACCAGCTCTAGCACCTCTTGCCCAACACGGAGCTGTAGGGATCACACATGTTCTGGAGATCGATGGGCTGGCTCTGAACACAGAGGGAAAACCTCTAAAGAAGCTTTGCTACTTCCACTAACCTAGCAGTCAAAGTTCACATCCAAAGTCAAATCAAACTAAGCTATTTCAAACATTTTTGTAACATGACTGTTACAGTAAGATGAAGATGGAAAACTGAGGAACACAAGTCATCACATTAAAGCTGGAATGCTTGTTACTCAACTCTGTTTCTCCTTTTTCAAATCAAAAGACCATTTAAGCTTGCTCTGGAAGAAAAAATTTTGAGATTGTCTTCTACAATGCTAACAAAGATTTTTAAAAAGTTTAATTTCATAAAAAAGAATCCATTTGAACACTTTTCTTTTATTTCCATATTCCCACTCTGAAAGTCTTTTGCGGGAGAATTCATGTATCTAATTTTTTTTGCATTGTTTTCCTAGTCTGCTCTCACATTTCTCTGCAAGAGTAGAAACTGACATTTGCAAAAAAACCCTCCACAAACATTAAATCATTAGGCATAGAACTGACACATGGAAAATTCTGTCAGTATCGAAATGATAAAATATGCCACCAAATTTCCCATACTATTTCAAAATTATTAGCTGCCATTCTAACCATTGTTAAAACAGAACACTCTCCTAACTTCACGGTTAGACATTTTATTTGCTATCCTTCAAGTTACTTCAACTATAAGAATGCATTTTTTCCTTCATTTTTATAAACACACATACATTTTCACGTCATTTACTCTTTGTTGTAAAAAAGGTCATGTTTCACTATTTATTTTTTATTTATTAAATGTTATGTTAGTTAATACTTCCTAACCTTTCATCCCAAACAATATTGTAAGAAAATCCCAGTTTTTGTTTCAAGAGGTACTAGTAAATATAAATGAAAATTGTTAAATTTTCTAGACCTCCTGACCGCGTAAGTAAAAACTTACATGTTCAGGGCAAAGGAAAACACATAGAACTCCCTGATCCACAGAATACTTCAGTATCTGGAGCTGGCAATATCCTAATTTTGTAAAAATTTGAAGCATTCCATTATACTGCATTCTAAAGGGGAAAAAATTACTTGCTCTACTTTATGAGTCCCTGTAGTTAATCAAATACAGACAATGCACTTTTGTATGAGAACACTGTTGATTTAGAAGTTAAAGGTGGCAATGACTTAAATTGTCACAGGTGTTGCAGCCTTTTTGTGGAAATTAAGTGCTGTAGTCCTGCTGAGCTTGCAACAGAGTATCTAGAGCAGAAAGAAACAACTGAAGTTTTATTTACGTTAACAATAAGTGTTAACAGGTACTGCAAAAAACCCTGAAACTGTACTAGAATAAAGTAACCACTAGTGAGAGAAATCTTAAAGAAATAAAAAAAAAATAATACAGGAAGCTTGCAGCCAGGACACAAGATGACAACACCAGTTGCAAATCAAGTACAAGAAACCTAACGATCACATGAAAATGTTCACAAGATTAGAACATGGGTTAGGAGTTCACCATCAAACATGCATGTATTTCCATATTCCACACAAAGACACAGCAGAGCAATTGAGTACAGGAATTTTAGTGAGGTATAAAAAGAAGGAAGTGCTCAGCTTTTATCAGTTAGTGTAATACAAAACAGGACAGACAACTAGTCTCTGCTTTGAGTTTATACAGAAGAAACAAAAGGACCAATTCTGCTGGTCAAAGCAAAGGTATTCAGGAATTTTGAGACTGAAAACTGGCCACTTTCTGGCAGTATATGAAGGCAGTATTCTGCTTGGTCACCTTAAAATATATTGTCACCAAAAAAACCCCAAACCCAAAACTGTAATCATACATAAAATTTGTTTATTAAACAGATACTCACCATGTTTACCTCTGGTAATGTCAACGTACTGGCAAAGCCTGGGATGGGTGATTGTTTTAAGGATTTGAAATCTCCCGAGAATTTTTATGGAGTTAGGTGTTAGAGGGAGGCCATTACTTCCACAGACATCATGCGGCAGAGCTGAGGCAAAGAAGGTGGAGGCACCCATCACAGTGTCTTTTAAAGGAAACATCTTTTTTACACAATCTTAAGCCCTTCAGAGCTATTAGTGTTCCTTAAATAGAGAACACAGAGTAAAAATTTATCAGCAAAAGATAAAGACACAAGTTACTAGTTACTTACTAAATAGTGCAATTAAAATGGTTTTTTTCCTCAGGAAGTCACACAGGAGAAGCAGAAGACATAACAATTTGGCATCCCAAAATTATGCTTTCTCTAAGGGAACAATCTTGTTCAAAGCACAAAATTCCCAGTAAAAAACTACTAAATTTATTTGGGAATCCCAGCTGAGAGCAACTCTACGTAGGTTGCACAAAGATCCTTACATACCAAACTTATTTACTAAGTACATACAAATGGAAGTTACAAAAGATACCTTCTGTTTTAACTAATACAGTCCAACTTAAGATACAAAGCAAATATAAAAGACTGATCTCGTTTGTGTTTTTTTTTCCCCCCAAAGAAACACAGACATGAGATATGTACTTTTACATTCTAATAAATATAACCATATTTAATATGAATGTATAGTGTTAAGGAATCAAACTTAAAAAAGGAAGAAAAATCTGAAACAGCTGTGAGCATTGGAATATTTATATTGTATTTGTATTAAAAGTCTTATTTGTAAAGATACAGTACTTTCATATCTCATGAATATTTCATACTTTTTTGCAGATGATTTATTTTAGGATGTGAACAATGCACATTACAGTTAGAATTTTCCATTGGAAAGACATCAGTTGGACACAATGCCAGCACAAAGATTTATTGGCGTGTAGCAGGTTCCAGTTGGAAACCTTTAACTGCATATATATAACAAGAACCCCTATTCCTGCAAAAACATCAAGTGTGCCAAATAAACTACTCAGCTTCAGAAAGAAAATACATACTATAGTTTACAGATTCAATTATAATCTTGCTTGGCACAATAGTCCTCTAATGCTTGCTCTAAAATAAAAGAAAACCAAGTTATTATGATCAGAGTGGAGGGGAGGGGGAGTAAGATTACGACTAGCAGCAAGATACTTATGTCTCTAAGAAGGTAAATATGTACATATGTATATATTGTGTACAACATATTTACTGAGGTAAAACGTTCTCATTTTTACCGCAGAAAAATAATGTTAGAAAATACTTCTGTAATACATTGTACCTGCATTCAGCTGACACTTAGAAAGAAATTTTAATAAAAAGAATTGTTAAATACCATCAATTCAATAACCATTTTAAGTGATTAAACTTTCCTCGCACTCCAGATCACTTGGCTCACAAGGAGGAATTACAGCACCTACAACGTGTTCAAGTAGGCAACCACAGACTTATCACTCGCCTCCTTTGCTTAGAAACCAGACGGGTAAAAAGCAAGACATTGGATAGGCAAGGCAAACTTTCTGTTGCCTACCTAAAGGAATCAATAAAGATTTTTAAAAGGTATGAAATAAAACACATTCTTTTACTACATAATTAATTCCAGGGAAACCACGAAAAGCAGTGAAAAAAGTTTTCTCTGATGATGACAGAAACCAGTCAGTTCTGTCAATTGCTACACACACAGTCAAACTCTGATCTCTCCTTAATTCTCCATTTACATAAATTCCAGGGATTGAGTTGAAAAATAAAACAAGTAACCCCAAACTTAAGCCTTCCACCACCTTTAGAAAGGGACACATATTACAGCTTAAATGAAAGGGGTTTTTTTAACAATCTTTTTCAGTCTCAACTTTTCTCTAGTAACTTACTGACATTTCTAAATTCAAAAAGAATGGTTATAGATATTTTAAAAGTTCATCCGAAAAAAGCTCTCCTCTGATACTGAGGGTGTTTGTTTGTTTGTTTTTGGTTTCTTTTTTCACTCCACATCAAATTCTAGCAGAACTATAAACACAGGAGAGTGCTACACATTGCCCTTAGGTCAATGCACAGAACTTTACACCTCAAACTGACTTTTGCTATATAGAAAAGATACATACTTCATTAATTCTATGATTTGATGGAATTAATTACATCCTACAGAACTTCCCTGTGACTTTGAAATAAAAATAGGAGGAGACGAAGAGTGGTTTGTTATTTTAAACTGACACCAGAACCTGCTAACGTAAATTCAATTTTGGGATTGAATTCTGGAAATTCAATTCTTATAATCCGAAACAGCTAGGATGGAAGAGGATGAAAAGACTTGTCTTATTAATGTCTAAAATTACTGAGTCACTGTTTCCAAAGCATCATTTAGTCCATATATGAGAGACAGTCTATCACATCTATGAGACACACCTGGCATAAAGATTAGAAGTGCAGAAGTGGATTTGTTGCATCCCACCTCTGAACAACCTTCCCTAGCTCCCTAGTTTCATCTAAATCCCCCTTAGAAACCTTTATAGTACACAAAACCACTAACCAACATCCTCAGTAAAATCAGAAAAAAAAAAAAGACCTTTAGAAATTCCTGTTCCAATATTCAGATTAGCACTATTTTGAAAATCTTGCACTAGATACCTGTTTGATGTCCAAAAATGAGAAATAAAATACAAAATGGAACTCCATCTCCTGAGCAATTTATTTGCTCCTCTGAATATCTACTGCTCTCAGAGAACAAATGTTTTTTCTTCAGAAGTCAGCCTCTTCTAGAAGCATCGTTTACAACTTCTTCACTGCAGCAGTGCTAAGGTGATTGAGTTAATGGACACTTAGAACTTTGCCCTTAGGGGAAAAAAGTCAAAACATAATAAATCTGATTCTCAGAATCAATACATATAAAGAGACCAACCTGACTGAATCCATCCAGTGCAACACACCTGTAAATTCCTAAAGCATCCACATGCAGAAATAAGGGCAAGTAGCCCCATCAGTAACTTGAAATGCCTACTTAGTTAAATGCCTCCTGAGTACTCAGGTGTAAATATCCCTTACCTAAGGAAGGCAGCTTTTCAGAATTAAGACATAATTATAATCAATACTGCTATTGAATTAGTTTTAAAGCAATTGAGAGCAATTTCAGGAGAGCAGGTAGCCTAAACATCCTATACTACACTTTTTCATTAAATCATGGTAAGTTAAACAAAGTAGGCTATTTTGTAAGAGGAAATTCTTTCACAGAATAACTTTGCTCTTAAAATATTCCTGCTGCAACTACAGTAATTATTATTTTGATAAAATAACTGAAATAGAAGATACAATGCTAACTAGTGTTGCTACTTCACAAAAAACCCTGAAACTGAGTGATTTCACAAAGTTTATCAAAATGCAGAATAGGTATTGAAGAAAAGTTGAATTCAGATTCCTATGGAAGGGAGCACAGAAAATAAATAAGGGTTTGTTAAGACAATCACAATAGTGAGATGGGATTTTTTTTTTCCATCTGCAGTATATGCATCTACTACAAATGCCATAATATTGCTTAAAAAATCTACACGTCAGCAGTTCTGTTTTTAATTAAATGTCTTCCCCTATGACTTTACATCAAAACATCTTCTTTTACAAAATTTTCTAACTTCTCTAACATTCATTGAAGTAAAAAGTATTCTAACTATGTTTGAAAAGTTATTTTGTGAAAATGCTAAACAGTAATTCCTTTGTAGTGATATTAAAACATCACTCAAGTGATACAGCATTTTCTTATCTTTGCTGATTGCTTATATATCAGTAATATTTCAAGAATTTTGTCACACACACATGAAAGCCTCTGCATTGTGTGTAGGTATTTGCCTAAGTTACTGGTGTTGTTTGGAGCATTTGTAAGATTACTACACACATTAAAACATTGCTGCTTCGAAAGCCAGGCATCAGAGTTGGTGAGATTTACACAGACACCTCAAGTTTCACAGCTGCAGCTACAATATTCATCCAGTGGAAAAAAATACCAACACTTGGATAGCTGGAAGAAAACATATAGAATCGGTTTTGATACATCATTTGATAGACCAGAATAGGTTTTTAGTCCCATTTCTCTCCTTTATAAATCTGTTATTTCTTTAACCTGTTTATTAGTGTCTTTTGTTTAGAGCCTGCCTGCTCTGCTACATCAGTGTCCCAATAAAGACCTAAAATAGGGTTAGTTACCATTTGATTTATCCCAGGAACTAAACCTGGCACAAGAGAAATCACTTTTACCCGGTTCTCTAAATGACTCATAGAAATGCTGGGGACCCTGATACCCCCTGTGCTGCTACAAACTCACTGGCCAGAGATTCCCTGGGGTAGGGGAGGGGAAAAAAAATGGGGAAGGGACAGGGGATGGTGGAAGGGGATGGGAACAGGCAAGGGCATGGGAAGGAGTAAGGAGATGGGCAAGGGGGAATAGGGATGGGGAAGAAGATAGGGATGGGGAAGAGGATAAGGATGGAGGGGCGGGATGGGGACAGGCAAGGGAACGGGAAAGAGGAAAGGAAAAGGGGCCGGGTGGTACCTGAGCGAGCGCCGCCGCCCCCGCCGCGCACCGCCCCGCCCCGCCCTGCCCTCTCAGCGACGTCACTCCGCTCCGCCAGCCGCTTACTGTAGGACCATAGGGGCGACCTGCACGGTGCCTGAGCGTCCTTTTTGTTCGGGTTATTAAAAAAACAAAACCAAAAAAGAACATAATAAAAAAAAAAAAAGAGAGAGAGAGAGAGTTTAACACTCTTCCTCCGGTGTGTGTGCGTGCTCTGCCAGTGTTCCAGGAGCGGCGCGTTGGGCGCCTTAGCCTTGTGCTTGCTAAGGGGAGTGAGGCTTTCCTGGGCGCCTGCTTGCAAACCTCAGGCGCTGGCTGGAGCAGCCCCGGGAGCGGGTCCTTCCTTCCCGGGCGGGCAGCGGCGGCGGCTCTTCGGTTCATGTGAGTGTCCCGGCGGGGCCGTGGGCTCGGCCGGGCGGGCGGGCTCTGCCCTCACCGCGCTCTCAATGCCCCTCACCGCGCTCTCGGTGCCCCCGCCGGGCCTCGCCTCGGTGCGCCCTCGCCAGCCGCCGGGGGACGGCGCCATGGGCGCCCTGGGGCTGCCCCGCGGGCCGGGCCGAGCTCCCTGGGGTGGGCGGGAGCTAGGCAGGGTCCCGCTAATTTGCTCCTGCTGATTTGCTCTGAGCCGCCAGCGCAGCGCGGGTCGAGTGGAGCGGGGGTGCCCTGTGGCGGTGGTCGTAGGGAGGCCGCCCTTGTGAGGGCAGTACCCCGGCGGAGGGGCAGGATCATAGCTGCGAGCTGCAGGAAGCGGCATTACGGTCGTGGTTAAATTCATGCAAGGGATTTTATTGCAGGGCTAGACGTGCGCTATAGCCGTAGGGCGGCACTGCAAATTCAGATCCCGCGCTTTGCGTGCAGGACGCGCCCGCACGTGAAGTGGTTCATCTCAAATCGGTTGTGTTCCTTTATTCAGCCCTATTCCTGGAATGAGGGTTTGGAAGCGGCGTGGTGGTGGGCTGTTCAGGAAAATGCTGTAGTAGCCTCCAAAGTATGTGCGGAGTATCCATGGAGTATCCACTGATGTTTGCTATTACTTATGGAAAAGTAGATGCTGCCTCACTTTTGGTTAATTGTATAACGTTCGTTATGCTTTTGCATAGACTTCAGTGAAAAGCAGAGTATAACTCAAATAAGTACTTGGTAGACCTCAGTAGAGATACTTCCAAGGTTTAACATACAACACATGTTCTGTGCAGGGATGCGTGCACTGGATCAACAGGGATGAGCTTGTAGTTATGTTGCCAGTCCACAGCTCCCCAGCATATGGCAACGCTACTGAAGCACTGTATATATCGGGTATATATCAGTATATATATCTGTATATATCAGTACTGAATATATCAGGTAGTGTTATATCTGAGGCTCATCAGTAAGTGGTTTTGAGATGAGTTTAGCATCTGGCAAAATAAAGAAAACACTACTGCAAACTAAGTAATACTTCCATGTCTTGCTCTTTCTGTTTCTTTAACTCAGGGATTCTTGTTTTCTTTTAAGTGAAGTCATTGCTTTTCACAAACAGTTCTGGGATTCAGGATACTTACAAGAAATCTGTAGTAAGGTGAGGCAGTGTTGTATATTTTTAGGTAGCCTCAAGGGTCATTGCTTATCAATACAACTTCATCATAATATATTCTCTCCACTCTGTCACATGTTAACAATATATTCTTGTTGCAGTAATTTTGACTTATGAGAATTTAAAGTGATATATTTGTGAGTTGCTTTGATGTTTTAGCAGCACTGAATGCTGAAGGTGCAAGATGTTGAAGACAGAAGTGATTCTTAAAACTATCTTCAGCAAATTTATGCTCTGGAATATCTCTTTCCTGTTGTAACTATGTGCATATTTTCCATACATTGCTGTAGGTATCTTTGTTTATTTTACACCTTTAAATGTAAAGAGAGAAGGAAGCAACTTCTCATTCTCCAGACTGAAAGCAGTGGATTGTGTGGAGAAAATGGTTTTAAATGAAAAAAGATATTTGCTAAAAAAAATTGTGCAAATCTGAAAATAGTCCATCAGATTGGAATAATAGGACTCGAGTTGCCTGGAGCCTTGAAGACTTGATGCTTCTGATAATGAAGCATATTTGAGTGGGAAAACAATCTGAAAAATAAGTTTAATGCAGAAAGGTATGATGATACAGCTTTGATATTATTATAACTCAAATTTAGTATGAATTTAGTAGTGACAAGTTAACCTAGGGCCTCTTTATCAAAGGAGGGCTAAACAGTCTATGGATTTTTCTTAATCCTTTTGATTTAGGAGTAGTTGTCTGTAATGGCTTTTCTCCTAAATATATTTGACTGAAGTCTGTTTAATATGTTATTGTTATTTCAATTAGTTGTGTTATCCAAGACTAGGAATGACGTTAATTGTGTACTATGATGGGGGGAAGCAAGCAACCCCCTAGGAACTCTTATGCTTTGCAAAATCCTTTAAATCAAATCACAGCATTTTCTTAACATTATTTTTGAAGGTCAAAATTTATGGATATTAGTGTACTAGAGTCTTTAGCTTTCTACTGTCCTGCAAGTTTCACAATATTATGTTTTCCTGAAAAGAGAGCCATAAGATATCCTGTAACTAATGCTCCATCTTGGAAGATGTATTGGTGGCGTTCCTCCCTTTACTTTCTCTTAATTCTTTCTAAAGTTGCCTGCTTAATATCCTTGGTGAAATCACATTTGTGAAGGACAGGGTCCTAGTTTAGAGAATGTTGAAATATACATACTTGACTATAGTTTATCACTGGAATTTTCTGCTATGTGCTTGATACACTGAATTCCTTATTTGACACATTGTTACAATAATTTGCTGAGTGTTACAATCTATCTCTTAATGTTTCCTTGTTTTTGTTCCTTAAACTTCACAGAGACCTTGTTTGCAACTTTGGGGGTTGGGCTGTGAGTTCTTGTTTCTTAATTCAGGACTAAAGTAGAAAAGTTAAAAACTTTGATTCTGTATTAGTCTGTAATATAGTGAGATACAGTACACTTTTATTTCAGTTGGCAGGAAGCTTTAAAAACAGTTCCTGGAAATATCGTAAATATGCCTCAAAGTATTTCTATACTTTTATTACCCAGCATACTTTATACTATGGAACTGTGATACTTTAAATTATGAGATCATGAGCGATAACAGAAGATAATAATCAACTGTAGTGATTTGTGTTTTCTTCCTGAATCTATAAACCACTTCTAAAATTGTTGCTCTATGTAAATTTGCAAATTGCCCATAGAGTCAAATTAGAAAAATATTAGTTTCTCAACTTCTCTGCCCTTTCCCCATTAAAGTAGAATAAATAATTTTATAGATGTCATGTTACTCTGAGAAAGCTTGACATCAGACTGAAGGGTGGATCTTGAATTGACAAGAAAAAACACATATTGAGATGCAAAATATGAGATAAATGTTATCCAAGACCAAGAATGAAAAGAAGAATTGAGTTCTTGTATGCCTACAAATCCCACCTACTTTACAAATCCCCACGAACATACTTGGGAAATACCTATATAATGAAAATAACATAAAACAGTTGTTGTTAGAAGGATTGGTCAAGTGCAGAAGGACGAATCTGGTATCGATCGTAATATTTTTTAACTTTCCTGATTATGATCTGATTGCTTTATGTCACAGCTATTAATTCATGTTAGTCTCTTCTAAGGGAGTGTTACCTAAAACCTAAAGGTCAAATACTAGCCAACATAGATAAAACTGAGGAGTCAGCACAGAGGGCAGCTGGTAGGAACATCAGATGTGACCAAAGCAAACAGCACCTCTTGCTTCTTGTAGTGATATGAGTTATATGAAGTCAGTCCAGCCAAGACCCCCAGAAACCCATGTGTTCTTCTGAACAGTTACCTGCATGGTTCTTACCTTTACCAAGAAACATTTCCGCTGTTATATTTCCTGTCATACTGGGGGTGAGGGGAAATCAATGTTTATTTTTTGTTTCCATGGTTACAGTAGTATTAAACAGCAGGGGGAGGAAAAAGGTCTCCGATGGCTTTTTTTCCGCCGATGTGATGGAAGCTGTACTTACTCATAATTTAATATAGTTTTAAAAAGATTTGGATACTTCTCAAAGCAGCCTTCTGCTGTCTTTTTTTCTATTAATATTTTGTAATATTTAATGTTATGTTATTTTGTGCTTGGGGAAAAGTGCTTTCTTTAAAAAAAATTCCTTTAAGGAAAGTCTTGAAGTGACTGCAGATCAGTAAGTCATGAGTTGAACAGTTTTTTCTCTTGGAGGACAAAAAATGCAGTGCTGTCTGCGTTATGATGTTAGAGGTCAATTTATTCAGAGTAAGTGTAAATTTAATATGTTGGTATTTACTTCACAGGTGGTTTCTTTATCCTGCTTTCATACTTAGCAAATCTTTGATGTCTATTCTGTTGTCCCAAATAAATACACTTGAATATGTGGAAATATCACAGAAGGGTAGGTTTTACTGCATGGTTTTTAAAGTTAAATAAAACACAGGCATGTGAAAGACAGAAATGTGATTGGGTTTTTAACACGCAGTGTAACAAAAAGACCTTAGCAGAAGAGGAGCAAAAGATCTTCTCGTCTATTATAACTTAATCACTTCTGACAAATGTTTGCCTAGCCTGTTTTTAAAACCTTCCAGTGATGGATATTCCACAGCCTCCAAAGGCAGCCTGTTCAGTCTATTACTCTTACTTGAAAGTTTTCCAAAACTTAAATCATGCTTTCTTTTTCATGTCTGCATCAGACCTGGTGAACAGTTTAGTCCCATTCTCGTACCAACTTGCTTTGTCTTTGAAGAACAAGACCAGGTCTCCCATTTATCTTGTCTTCTATAGACTAAACAACTGCACTTCTTTTAGGCTTTTTGATCTTCTTTGAAGTGTCTTGAAAAAGTTGAGAGACAGGAAAGGGGAATCTGAACAAAGGCAAATCTCTGTGCCAGTTGTAGGGGGTCTTGAGTATGTATGAGTTCAACATGAGTGTTGCTTGGGCAGCCTCTTGAGCAGCTGAGGCAATTTGCCTATAATAAAATGTGGCTGGTCAGGCCTTTCCTGACTTGCTTCTCCCTATATCCTGTGTCCCTCACACTTGTTTTCTAGAGAAATTAGCAGTTTGAACTTTTTTTTTTTCTTTAAACTGGAGCAGACAGGTGTGGCAGGCTAATAGACTCCCAGGTGAGAAGTCATTTTCTATAATTTTTGTGATGTAGAGTTGTTAATTGACTGAGTCATTAGTTGCCTTTATGCTTTTTGAGCCTTAAAGTTTTCTAATGGTGAAGTCCATAACCAGCATGAAACATACTGCAAGCAGGTATTTTCCTCCTGAAAATACAGCCCCTGTGGCTCCAGTCAGTTGAATAGATTTGATAGATGGAACAAGGGAAAGTGGTTTTTTGAGCATAATAAAAATCTGCTAGGTTCCTTGGGTAGCATGATGGCTCCAAATGTTTTGAGATTGTCACCATGTTCATTTGAGTATTCCTAAACTGCCAAACATCCATGTTTATATTTAAATAGGAAAAGCTCCTTGCCTGAGCATGCTCTGTGCTTCTAGGAAATGTTTTTAAATTCAGTACAGTTAGACATTTCTAAGCAGTTATAACTGGTTTTAGGCATGGCAATCGCTGTCACTCTTGATTACAAAATTCAGTGTGCCAGATTCCTGTTCTTTCTAGGGGGCAGTTGCTTATGATGCAAATCATGGCCTGCTTCTAGATGATACTCCATAATACCAGGTGGTTGGCCAACACACAAAGAAATCAGTTTAACTTATAGGATTTTTTCTATCTAAATGCCACCTTTGACTTCCTCCACCCCCACAAAGAAACCATCTTGAAAAGGGAAGCCTTTCAGGATTTGCACATGGTGGATATTTTTGGGCTGGGAGGGTCCTTAAAGATCATGCAGTCCCTTGCTATGGTCAGGAATACCTTCCACTAGACCAGGTTGCTCAAAGCCCCTTCCAGTCTGGCCTTGAACACTTCCAGGGATGGGTCATCCACAGTTTCTCAACCTCAACCAGTGCCTCACCACTCTCAATTCTTAAGTTCTTATGCCACTTTATATAAATTAGCAGCCTAGAAACTGTTCTTTGACTTCCAGAACTGTAGAGAGGAAAGATTAAACTAGCACTCATATTAGAAAGCAACATGTACTGTATTTAATCATCATCTGCTAAACACAAATCTTGTAGAACTCATTCTTTCCTCAGAATTCTGAAATGCTGACAGAGATTCTCTTCTGGATTAGGGGAAAATTGAATTCCTGGCAGCTGGTAATGCATTAAACATTATCAAAAATTGCCTCAAGTTAGCACATGTCTTCTTGAGGTAATTTGCTTCAATCTTTTGGCATAAAACTACCTATTATGGAAGACTTCTACTTCCATTTCCTTCTCATCAGGAGCTTTCCCAACATAACTGAGCACGAATTAATAGTGTAAAGCTTAGTCTCTGACTTCAGGACCCTCTCTCGGAAACTATCCATGGCTATTGGATCTGATTTCTATCCCAGAGTGTTTCTCAATTACAGTTTAATATACGGCTTTGTAGTGGCATCTTGTTTCAGACTCAAGATAAGTGGACAGATCATTTCAGCAGCTCATTTGTCTGGGGCAGCTGGGGACTGCTGTTCCCGCAGGAGTGCAGGGGCTGGTGCATGGCATGCAAGAGGCACTGCATTTGGCTTGCTGGCAGCTGCTCTGGAGGCAAGGCCCCAAGTTCACATCTGTGCTGGTCCTACTGTAAGGTTGGAAACCTTCTGTGTCAAGGGCTCTAATAATTGGTAACAGTCACGCACTAAGGAAGTCACTGTTGCCAGCTAGGATATGACACTGAATTGTACCCCAGGGAAATTAATCTTTTCTTAGCAGTTCAGTTACCTTTGCTGCATCGCAGTGGGTAAGTAATTTCACATCCAAGTGACCCTCTATAAAATAATGCTCGTGATAAGAACTAGGCGCACACAGATCTTTTTTTTTCCTTTGCATTTTACTGAAAACTTACCTGCAAATTAGCACTTCTGAAGACGTTAAACGAACATATTTTAATTGAAAATAATTGTTTAAAAATGATTGGATTTTTAATAGAAGAATTTGGAACACAGCAAAATGAGAATTTAGCTCAACTTGTCTTAAAACTTCTTTTGTTCTGTAGTTTGAATCCATAAATGAAAAATGGCTATTCCCCAAAAGCTGCTTGGAGGATTCTTCTGTCAGAGACTATCAGTCTTAATAGCTGACATCAGCCTTCTCAACATCCAAGATGAGTGCACAGGGAGTTTGTTTGCTTTAGTGAATTTTTTTTTCCCCACTCCACAGATCAGTATTAAAAGAGAGGAAATAATTTTCATCCTAGAAAGTTTGAAAGCTGTGAATCTCAAGTGCTTCTCACTACATAAAACTACAAAGAAGTGGTAGATACTGCTGGCACGTGGTTTTGAAGCGACATGAAACTGCTTCTGGCTGCTGAGGATTAGTTGTCATCCCATTTTAGATACCAAAGTTCACTTAGACTTTTTACTCCACAGTTGAATAAATAATTTTCTCTGCACAGGGTTAGTTTGTATCTTTATAGGTTTTCATTAAAATATCATCCTATTCTATTATAGGAGTAAATTCAGCATTGGAAAGTAAAACTATTTGTGATGTGTGAGGGAGGTTTTTTTTCTGTGTAAATAAGGTGCTGCAACTGCAGGCTCAAAGTTCATCAAGGACTGCTCTTCCCCTAAAAGTTTTGTTTGACAGCTTTCTTGTTCCCCATTAAAAGATGTTTGCCATTATTCTTGCATTGATTACACACAGACGTGCACACAAACATGCATGTTTTCAGTTTTTTCTTCAGCTTTTATTTGGCCCACATAAAGAACACCTAAAGTTTCTGCCTCAGTAAATACTAGCAGTTGCTAATGTGTCTGAGGTTAGAGGACACTGATTCTTTCGCAATACATCTGCAAGAGGTCTGCTCAGTGCTTTTGTGAGTAAATAACCATTATTTTTAACCTGAGCACTTGTTTTAATTGAATGGTTAAATCCTGTCTTCCTTTAGGTGTGCTAAAAGATACTACTTTCACATGTAGAAGAGCGGATATTAATGTAAAACTAGTAAATGTCAAGATTCTTTTTTAACACAGTTGGACTATGTAAGATAACTAGAAGATGTGTTTCAGATATTAAAAGCATTATGAATTGAAGTGGAACAGGGGATCAATGTTACTGTGAACTACCTAACCAATACTGTTATTTTGCAGACCATTGCAGACATAAAATACATCGTTTAATGATATTCTTATTCTTTTTCTTTCTGTAACTGCTGTACTTGCTCTAAATTAAGGAAGTAGTGTTAATGTTCACTTTTTTAGGATAAAGTTACAAAAATCAATAAAATGCCTAAGAAAGTTCTACTTGGCATCAACAGGTAGATTTCAGTGCAATTCTGATTCTTCTGTCTGATTTATGAGTAGTTTATTCTGTAGTTACAACAGTAATCTAAAGCTTTCACTTTACTTTCCCAGTAAAACCCCAGAGGGTGAACCACAGTACAGATTCTTTGAGTTCCTGTGGCATATGCTGACCTTGCAGACTTGTCCAGATGCAGCTGAGTCCTCTTAAATTTCTGAATTTATAGGCATATGTGTGTGTCTGTAATTGTAAAGTTCATCACCTGTCAGGGAAGTTTTATGGGGATACTTCGAGACATGAATAGCAAATACTTTTTAATATATATATATTTATTTGTATATGAACACACATCTATAAATAACCACTCGATACACTTTTAAATGCATTAAAAGCTTTTAAATGCATAAAAAACCTCAACAGAATGAAAGAAAAACAAAAAAGCCCACAAAAAACTTGTCAGTTTTTGATGTAAACTTTCTGTTCTAAAGAACTGGATGTGTTTTAGGTTTGGAAATCGGTGATTACGGTCAAAGAAACGAGGCCGCATGTTGTGGGTGTTGCATCTTTTCCATCATGGGATTTATTGTGGGAATTTCTTGTGCACATGGTGATCATTTACTGAAAGATTTTGATAGTATTATTAAAATATTAATGCAGTGGGATTCGAAAGATAAACATTGCTGAAAAATACATAAGGCTGTCCAACTGTTTTGGCATATGAGCTGCTACTTAAACTGCAGACTGCACTACAAAGCACAACCAGATGAATCTCTACGGCACTTGCAGGGACCTGGCAGATGCAGTGGGTGTGGAACCTGGTGAGACTTCAGTCGAGCAGCACAAAGAAATTGCATTCCTTGAGCCCTGTGGTGAGCCATCCTTGGCTGTTGAATTACCGGGCGGACTTCTCAGATTAATAAATTAAGGTGTAAATTTTGTTACAGACCACATTCAAATACTTGACTGCTGTCTTAACCTGGACAGAACTCCTTAAGGGTAGTCATGTCTCTGCTTTGTTTAGTCCTTGGAGTGTCTGCTCAGAGGTGGGAAAGAACACAAAGCTGATTCAGAATTGGACTGAGGCAAGCATTAGTAGAAACTTCTCTTTCTCTCTTCTCCCTGAATAGACATTTGGCACAAGTTACATCAGGGATGTGAATGAAACTGCAAGTACTCTTAACCTTTTGAGTGTTGCAGATGTAGCGTGCTAAGGTATGATGCAGTTAATTAATACAGTGTGGCATTTACTAAAGTCTTGAAATGCAAATTGAACAAAATACTAAAATGATTTTTACTTCTGACTATTTACTTTCTAACGATCTCTACCATATCAATCCATTTTAACGCAAAGTAAGCCAGTCAACTTCATGCTTCTACTCTACTTGTTGTAATGTATGCGTGTCTTACTTCCTCATTCATTGCTTCTCATAGATTTGAATTTTGCCCGTTTCATTAATGCTATGATTTACTTGTAACTTTGGTACAGTCTTACCTTCCAAGGCAGACTTGTCTTCATGTATAAAATAGTCATTACTAAGTAACTTCTGTTGCCTCAAAATTGGTACCAGTGGATGGGCCTTTTGTTGTGTGATGTTCCATCATGTGTTTAAAAAATCTCTTTCATGCTGCAGTGTTTTTCAGTATGAAAAAGTTCAGTTTTCTGTGTTTTTACTATTTACAGCCCTTTAAAATAGGGAGGAGTAGGCTCTTAGGACTACTAAAAGGACCTGTCTGCAGCTGTGGTTGAGCCTGATTTATCTGGCAGCCAGAAGGTTTGGACTGTAGTCTCCAGAGCTAGTGAATCATTCCATAGAGCTGACATTGCTACTTGGATGGACTGTGTTAGACATTTTGGGTGTTTGAAAATCTGCAAAGCAATTATTCTGACTTTTTCAGTGCCAAAGATGTGTGTTGATATAACATACGGCAGAAATGTGCAACTTTGCCTACTAATTTGGCAAATTCCTTGGCAAATTCCTTTCAGTACTGACTACACGGAAGCTTATAGATAATGAATACATAATAAATTGTATTTAAGAGCTAAAAGAGAAAAAAAAATCAGGTTGTTCAACTGTTTGAAGCCCCAGTTACAGCAATCACTCTTTGGGGAGAAAGGAAGACAAGAGTTCTGATGTCTTTCTGCAGTTATTAATCTCTAAAGCTGCACTGCCATACTTTGTAACACCCTTTTACATTTTAGGCTGTAATTTCATTTTGCTCATATTAAAAAGACCTTTTTTTTTTAGAAAAATACGAGGGGAGTAGTTAAAATTTCATTTGATCTTTTATAGTGCCCAAAATTCTAGTACCTGGCAGGGAATTACTGGTCTAGTACTGAGAGTCAAAAATCAGGTTCCATGATGATTCATTTGATAATTTCTAGATTTTGACTTTTTATACTGCAATCTACCAATATTTCTCAAATTTTGGAAAAAAAAATACAGTTGTGGTTTGGGTGTTTTGGTTTTTGGGGGGGGGTTGTTTTTTTGTTTTGTTTTGGTTTTTTTTTTTTTTTTTTAATGTCTAATGTTTTATGGGTTGTTTTTCTTTCCTTTGGGGGGATTTTTGTTTGTATGTTTTCTGGGGTTTTTTTTGTTTTGTCAGTTTTTTGTTTGACCGGGTATTTTTTTTTTAATTTTGCTGTTGCTTTTCAAGTATTTGCCATTGTTCTACCAAAAATGTTTTGACGGGTCTCCTTTGCTGTATGTGGAGAAGGACCTGGGTGAGCATCTACATTTTGAATACTTACACATATTTGCTTAAGGCCTTGGACCGTATTTTCACACGTGTGAACTTTGTGCTATTTAGGAAATACACATTCTTCCCTGACAGAGCTAACAATAAACTTTATTCTGAAAGAGAGATGAGCAGGTAGTTAAATCTTAACTGATATGGGCATCCCTCAAATGTACTTGAAATGTTAATTTAAGTCTAAGTGCACTATGTCTTTTTTGCTCCGTTATAGGAAGGAAACGATGGATTTGATAGTAATGCAATGCAAAAGTATCTAATACTTCAGATACTTCTGTTTTCTTTGTCAGCATTATATTTTTTTTTACTGATACCTTTGCCTATTTGTATATGGGTTTGAAAGGCACATTTTTTGAAACTGTTTGTCACCAGCTTCATATTTGACTCTTTTTTAATTGAGAATTTTTTTTTTTAAATTGCGGAATTTTTTTTTATTGAGGATTTATATTTTTCCACACATAAAACTGTAGAAAACCTGCATTTCCAATAGTAAATCTGATTATTTTCTGGCTATTGAAGCCTGAAATCACATGATCTTTTAGAACTGCATTTCCTGAGAAGGAATATTTGGGTATAAAAGCCATGATTGTGTTTTACAACGTATAACAGGTATAAAACCAGTGAAATACCCAGCCTTTTGTGGTAGTGATAGGTATAAGTCCATGAAACTTACTAAATATACCTGATTTCCTAAATGTCCTAGCAATAGAACTATTTAATAGGAAATTCATAACAAAGTGTTTTGGGCCATTGCTTCCCTAAGACAAACTGGGAACTGCTGCTGGTTTTCTTTGCTTTACTTAGAGTAAAGTATGGGGATGATCAAATCAAAACTAAGATTTGATCGCAAAACTAATTAGTTGTAGCTCTCCTATGTTTTGGTTTGGGGTTTTTTATATAGTTTAAATTTTGAGGTTTGAAAACTAGACCTTAAGTTTTTCTACCAAAAATGTGAAATCGTCAAATCAGGTATTCTAAGTCTTAGCCAAAGATGCTGACAGCATCAGGTCTAGAATACTTTATCAGAAGTTAGGAGAAGCTTTTAAGAGAGAATTGATTTTTAAAGCATGCATCTTGATTCTTCAAGATGAGAAAAGGTGGGATGAGTTACAACAGCTGCCTAGTTCCAGTGATACTTTGGTATCAGCCAAAAGACTTCCAGTCTGCTTTCTTCTGTTTTGATCTGCTAACTGTTGTTCCTTACCTTGCAGAATAAAAAGGTGTGATGTGAGATTCTCAAATCTGATTCACTGTATCCTCACAGTTCATAGAAGTGCAAAGCATAGGAAAGCAGAATCTGGCAAACAGCTGGCACGTTCTGTTATGTTTATGGGTTTTTGTAAGATTGTCTGCCAGAAATGACCATACTCTGAAAAGATGCTCAGTTAGAAGGCTTTGAACACACTTCTTGCAGAAGCAAAGTGATTGTTGGTACTTGGTCTTTTACAGAAAATAAAATACTTTGCTGTACAAATTGGCCACAATCTCACAAAGGAAGAAGAGTTTAATTAGAGATCTGCTTAAGATTTAAGACCAAAAGCTTAGAAGAGAAATTAACATAAAATATTTTTCTATAGTTTAAATTACTGAACTTTAGTTAGCATTGGAGAAAATACCTTTGTGTTGTTGGTAACTTTTAGAATAAGCCACTGTTTCAGTTGAATGGATCATCTCAATTGAAAAGCCAACATGTCTTTTTGCAGATCTTTACTTTTTCCCTCTAGTGAGAAAATAAAATCTTAGGTCTTGGTTGGACACCACTCATTAACGTACCATAAACATATGCCTCACAGAGAATGCCACCTGGGCCATTTGTGATTGTTATCTGCTCTTTGTTAAAGATGAATAGGATTAGCTTTGCCGTAGGAATGCTTGATTCCTCCATGGCAAGCACAGAGCAAAGAGCAGTGATGGGCGAGAGCAAAGCTCTGTGCAGAGGAGGATGCTGCTCAGGTGTGGTGAGCTGTCAAAATTTAGTCTCTTACTATGAAGGAATTGATGTGTACATGGGAGAGGAAGAGAGGAAAAGGAGGCACTTGTGGTTAAATCTCCTGCAGTTGTAATCTTACTTTGTGTGTTGATATTAGCAAAGCATTGCAAGAAGAAATTGGGAACTTCAAAGTACTGAGCTTTTTAAAACTTCCAGCTGGAAAAAGAAATGCTCAGAGCTAATTATTTTAGGCTTTAGGAGTCAGTTGTTTTCCAGTTTCAGGTGTTGCTTTTTATTTTGCTTGTTTGTTTGTGGTTTTGTTTTTTCTGTTTAATGATTGCTTTTCCAATAGTGGAAAGTAATTGGTTCCATGTTCAGACTACAGATAGATTCCAAAACTAATTTTTAGAGTTTAAGTTTTAAATTTTGTCATTAATTTTATGGGGATTTTGGCTTTTTCTTGCTTTTAACAATAGACAATATTAATGTTGAAGAGTAAGCTACAACCAGGTTTATGTTTTTAGTGTCTTTTGTGTGTTCAGTTTTTGATTTAGATATATTCTAAGGTTGAGGCCAATAGGGTAAAGGTTAAAAAATAAAAAAAACCCAGAAAAACTGTAAACTTTGATTGTTGCAGTTCTAATTTTTTTTATGCATGTTGTATTCTATAAGAAAGGGTGGATCTTGCTTTTTCTTTTTAATGTGCCCCTTTTGGATACAGTTTTATCACTCTGCTCTATGGGTTCTGTGCTTGTTCCTGCAGCAGTTCACTTCAGCCTGTTGCCTTTTTATATTAGCATCGGAAATACCTATTCCTTTGTGTTATTATTACAATACTAGCTTTACAGAAATTTATTTGACAAGTGGGAAAATTGTAATCATGTAACTTCATTTCCAGATCTTCAGTTCATTAGCCAACTTGGCTAAAATCTATAAAATGTACCAATTCTATTCACTTTGAAGTTTTAGTAGCATTTCTTTTGTTGGCAAAGTTTCCATTGTTAGTATTGTGTTCCCCTGTGAGAATTTGTAGCTTGCAAGAAATCTTACTGGTATGCAGACTGTAATATCCCAGGCTTTGTATTATGCTGTGTTGTGCCATAACAGTTTTATGTCTGTTTCCATTTGACATCTTAATTAGTAACTTATTGGAATCACTGTTTTCCTTTTTAAAACTCTCTGTTTTCAGTCTGCCCATGAAAACAAAATTATTTTCTTGTTAGCAGAGATTAATTTGAATATAAAAATTAATTTAGTTGTCCTGGAGAGATTTTTCTGCTCTTTGCTGCATGAGAGTTTCTTTCTTTTAAAAGAAAAATCTATTGTGGATGAGTCGAAGGTGTGATGGCAGTAATACTCTTACATCTTTAAGTGAAACAGTGTGTGTAAAACAGACTTTGTATTGCATTGCAAAGAAGGCAGGCTGTTGATTCATGCATCACATTTGCAAGATACCCCATGCATCATCTGACTATTATGCCTGTCTCTGGCTTTGTGAGTTTTACTTTGAGAGCTTTTAAATACACTATTCCTTTTAAATACACTATTCCTGAATAATTGTTGTTTGTTTCCTGGGGTTTTTTCCTATTATTATTTTTTATTTATTTATATAGATATATTGCTGTGGAGATTTGAGTTATATATAACTCATAAGAGTTACATATAATGTAAGATCAGAAATAAAATGCGTTTTGATACTTAGAATGCAGCAGAGGCAGTATGTTAACCCCAGCATGAGTGTGATTGTATCTGTTCACTTTCCAGTTATTTCTAATCTGTTTTGTCTTCAGCATGACTTTGTTGCAAATCCCAACAGGGAATATTTGTATGTTAAAACCAGATTTGGAACATAGTGTTAGAATAGTCTTGGAATAAAATAGGAAGTTTTCTGCCAGTTTGATATGAGAAAAGGCATTTTTAGATTTTGATAAAGTTGAGGAGCCAATACTTGTGCCTGGATTGCCATTTTCGTACCAATTCTTTCCTTTGTTGCAGCTGATGGACGAATTCACAGGAATTAAATCACCTCACAGCAATTAAATCACCATTGCTTGTAAAGATCTTTTCTTCCCACCTGTAATCAGTTTTCTTGATTTACAGATGAGGCAGCTGTTAGTACAGATTCTTCCCTCATGTAGATACTGAGTGGGAGGGAAAAAGCACTATCTGCTGCAGATATGAGTACTGTATGAATACTGTAACTGTATTTCATTGTTCTGTTGCCACTATTTGAGCTCTTGTGTTTAGACGTTGCCAAGAAGAAAGGTAGGCCAGATTTGGTAGCTTTCAAGAAATAAAGGCTGCACACAAGGCATAGCTAATTTTTGGAACATTAGTGAAACATTAGTAAATGGTTAATACCATAAAAGAAGGTTAGACAGCATTTATTTGTGCTCTTTGCTGGTCTTTTGTGTTCCCTGCTTCTTTGTTATCTGTGTGCTGCTCCTTCCATTTCAGTGGATGCAAAATCGAACAATCAAAATTGGTGCTAAAATAACTCTGAAGGTGTAAGCCTGTAATAAAAGTTTTTATCTGAGATAAGTAAAAATACTCATGAATTCTGAGTATGAAAAGTAAAACAACAGTAAATTCTTAATATATACACAACCACAATGTACAAAGTATTCACTGTATTCTGAATAAATTTATTAGAAAAGCTTGGAAATTTTTGTGGGATGATTCCATTTCCTTAGTCTCAATAAAATTTGATATACACTTAATATATGTTTTTTTAGTTAAGCCCAGGATACAGTGTTCTCCTGTCCAATCTTTTTCCCTTTTATTTCTCCCCTTGCCCCCCAATCCCCCCCTCCCCAGTATATTCATACCTTTCTTTCTGAGAGAGTAGATTTTTCTTTTGTGTTTCATGAAGGAAGGACACGTTTTCTGCAGCTGGGAAGAAAAATAGCTTTTCTTCCAAAATACTTGAAAGCAGCTGTCAAACATCAGATTCTGTTTAACGTTGCTTTTTGTTTGGGCTTTGCGTTAGGAGGTGGGAGCCCAGCTTTTCACTTAGCAAATTTTCTTATTCAGCAACTGATTTGAGAACTACTTGACATGGTAAGAGATAGATAATAGTGTTACTGCATTAAGAAGTCATTAATTTTAGGCTGTCTTGTTGTTTGTCTAGGTTTTTATCCCGTTTTTTGGTAAAGATGGCAGCCAACAATGCAGTGCTGAACAGACTGGAGCAGAAGGGTGCAGAGGCCGATCAAGTTATTGAGTACCTCAAGCAACAGGTTGCTCTGCTCAAGGAAAAAGCCAGTAAGAATTTAGCTATCTTATGCTAAACCTACTAACCAGATGGTTAACAATAAATGCTCATAGGAGAAAATGAGACTATTTGGTGCTGTCAGCCTTTAAAATGTGTTTCAAGTTCTCCAAGATAACCCTTGTAATAGTAGCACCATTTCACTGTCCTGTGGTTTGTGCGGGTTTAGTTTTTGGTTTGTGGTTTTGGGGTTTTTTTTGAAGCTGCTTATTCTGAAATACAAGAGGTGTGGATGAGGAACAATTAACGACAAACAAACCATGGAAGTTTGATAGAACACGATTCCATTTGAAGGGAGTAAGGGAGTTGGAAAGAATACGAGACTATGCATTATCCTGAATTTATTACTGCTTTTTCACAATTATGGCATTCTCTCAAGAGTATCATATCTTCCATTTTGATTTTTTTTACTTATCTTCACTGTATCCGTGAATTAAGGTGCTGTGTATTGCAAACATCATCAAGGTTTTTCTGTAGATTTCTTGGAGATTTTTCTTGTGATTCTGTTTAGGGGACTGAGAAGACAGTATATTGAGAGGCAACTTGATCATATAAGTATTGTAAAAATGGCTATTTCAACAGCAAGGAAAAGAATTCCTAAGTATTTCTGATTATATACTCTTTGAAAGTTTTCACTTTTGTGCTGTTTGGCTTACCATGTTTCACTTTTCTTTAAAAACAAACATCTGTGTCCAAAGTGATGAATGCCAGTTATTGAAACCTGTCATTTTTAATGTGTCAACTCTAGTCTTGCAGGCATCTCTCCGAGAAGAGAAGAAGCTCCGTGTAGAAAATGCTAAACTGAAGAAAGAAATTGAAGGGTTGAAACAGGAGCTGATTCAGGCTGAAATTCGAAATGGAGGTGGGGAAAAAAAGTGCTATTCTCATACAACATAGATGTAGTTAGCACAAAACTATCTTAATTCTTCTTGATTTTTATCTTTCTGTATGTGACTCTATGGTATTTCTTACAAATCCTGGATCTTCCTAGGTTCCATGCCTACGACAAGTTACTTGATTCCAACATTTTAATTTAATTTAATGAGCTGCAGGCCTGACAGATCCATATACCAAACTCAATCAGAAATGGAACTAGTTCTTTGTGTTTTTTTGTTCAATGCCTTCCATAATAAGCCCTGAACCTCACTGATGACGATGACTCCTTGTACTGCCTTAGGAATTGCTGCGTGTCTAACTCTTCTTGCTACTTTAATTATTTAATCTAGCATGACTGAAAAATCACTATGGAAAAATCAAGCCATAGTGCAAAGTACAGATGGTCAGGGACTTACTAGGAAAACTGTGGTAATGTAAAATCAGAAACAATGTGTTCTGAATTTGTGATTCCATGCTTTAGACTAGCCTTCTGTTGGACTTGTTCTTTCTTTGCACTTTTCTATGTAGTTCTATTCAGCTTGTGCCGTCATTATATACTTCATATTAAACAATAAAGGAGTAAAAACCCCCCAAAAACGGAAGTGTTTTAGATACAGCATGTTGTCTTTTAAAATTATTGCCAAAAATCCTCTTCTGCCCTCAACAGTTATTGCTATTTTTACCCATGCTGTCAGTATTGTAAATTGTTTTAAGATAGTATACAGTGTATCTGGATGCTAGCATTCAACTGTACTGAATGTTTTACTGGTAAAACAGCACATTCAGTCTTCAAAAAGATTAACATTTTGTGAATACAGAGAATTATTTTTGTCCTTTGGGCACCAATAAAGCCTTCTCATGTACTAAACCAAACCATTAGTTATATTTCTCTGTTGTCTGTTAGTCTGCAGCAGTTCTTGACAGGTGTAGGATATTTCACAGAATCTGTTGTGCTTGAGAGAGAGGTCTCAAGGTATGTTGGTCCAAGATGACCAGTTTCCAAAGGAAATGCTTGATGTGCATCTTCCTTTAGTTAGCTAGTTCATCTAAGTGGTAGTAGGACTAAATTAATGTGTTTTCTTTTGAAGGAAATAGGTGTTCGTTAGCTTTGAAAGCACTAAGTAGTTGAGCATAGAAATTAGATGGACACAGAAGATCAAAAATACCATGAGATATTTTTTCAAAAATCTGAGAAACAAAGACTTTCCCTAACTAGCAAGCAAGTGGTTGTTGGTACAACAAATCGCATATTCAAATGATTTTAGAAAGTTGTTTATAAGAATATAATTTGTGCGAATCACTTCTGTGTTGAAGAGGACAGGCATCAACTAACAAAGTGCAGGTCTTCAGGGAAGTTAGTAAATGTCTGAAATGCAATACAAAACGTATGCAGAATGGAGAGTTCTGTAATAGTGACGCCAGAAGGATTTATCAGTCATTAATCATAGAACAGCTTGGATTGAAAGGAGCTTCAAAAGGCCATCTAATAATCTATCCTTTCTTGGGAAAGGGAGCCTTGATGATACTGTCTAGTGCACTGATGATGCTTACCCAGTACAGTTATTGGGTTAAAAGCCTTGATGAGTTTCTTGAAGAGCAGAATGTAAAAGAGAGGTGATTCATACACTTTCATCTGGTAAGATTGATAGTGCAATGTCCAGAATTCTCTATCAGCAGTTTAAAAAGAGCTATTGAAGGTAATTGGAGAATTTAGAGAAGAGACGTAAGAAATCAACAGATCATATTAGGGCTGCAAGTAGTTTCATATTATTCAGGCTCCGTTTCTGAAGTTTAATCATAAGAGTTGATCTGAATACAATATGAAAATGATTTTGTGCATAACTCATTTATGGAATAGTCACCAGTATGACAAGAGCTAGTAGCTATAAACTGAAACTAAACAAATGGGAAATAGGGAATTGGTAGAAAAAATAACTAGATGTTGAAATCAACTACAAAAAGAGATGGTATTTGCTTATATGTTTTCTTGTATTTAGCACTTTCTCCCATTTAAAAAATATGTAGTCAAACACTTTGTTTTAACTGATGATAACTATCATATATAGATTGAGTTTTGAAACGTGTTTTTTAATGTTGTGCTTCACTACTCAGCAGTTGTGGTTTAGGTATATTAAGCAAAATTTTCAGTTCTCTCTGCTTTTTCATTGATGTTGGATGCTTAAAAACTCACTCAGTGTTCAAAGTTCTGGTACTGCCCCTAACTTCTGTGGTTTTGATTTTAGTAAAGCAGGTTGCAGTTCCTCCTGGTACAACCCTTTCTACAGCTTCATTTTCAGAGGATGTTCCACAACCTACAGCAGTTACAGCATCTTCTGATTCCAAAGATCAAATTAAAGGTGAAGATGAAGAAAAGAAAAAGAAGGAAAAAGTAGAAAAGAAAGGTACTTCACTTTTCTTATCTGTGATAGACAGTTGAGGTATTTCATTTATGCAAGTGCTTGTGCATGGTTTAGAGCACAGAAAAAAAGCTTTCATACAGCTACAGTAGGAAGAGTCATGTGCTAGCTCTTAAATCTTGAAAGTACTTGAAGATAATGAAGGCTGTCAAGTAAGCTACAGATTCTTCCTTTCATGGGATACATGCCAAATTCTGTTTAATGTGACTTAACTTCCTCATTTAAAAAACCACCACCAACAAAAAGCAAGGCATGTCTGTTGGACACCTGTACTTTTGTGCAAGCATATCTTGTAACTTAAACCTACGTTTTACAATCATTCTCTTATGCAGATTATTATTAATTTGCTGTAAATATATTTGTACAGGTTTTCAGAATTTGGATATTATTATAGTGCACTGTCTCTCTTACCTTTCTGGTGAGCTGTACAGAGACTTATAAGCTATTTCATGTTTTTTGATGTGGTGCAGTCTTTGACGCATTAATATTCCACATAGCTGTAAATACAAAAGCAGAGGCCACATGTCATATCAGGCAATTAACTGTTTCCCTCAAGTATTCAGTGGCTACAGAGCAAGTATTCAGTTGGTAAGGAAGAATAAAACTTTCTATATATGATGAGGGGAAGTACAATACAAGTAGCTTAAATTCTGTCAGACAAACATAGATCACAGAATATTCTGAGTTGAAAGGGACTCAAAGGATCAACAAGTCCACCTCTTAAGGGAATGGCCCATACAGGGACTGAACCCACAAATTTGGTGTTATTAGCACTATGCTCTGACCAACTGAGCTCGTCTCATGTGGAAAGCAATGTTTGACTTTTGCCTTCCAGTGACTATTTGGAAAAAGGTTAAATAGAGCATGAACATTAAATAGTAGCCCTGCACAGGCTATTTCTGTAGAGTTCAGCATCTGTTGTAGGTATTGTATTTAACAGTTGAAGTAACCAATATATGAAATTTGGTTTTAAGACTAGAAATTGATGAAATGGTGGAATATCTCAAATCCCTTTGCTTTCTGTTGTCTACGTCATCTGTTTCCTCTCTGATTATTCTTACGTTTTTTGTTCCACTTCTTGCAAACCTCATCTGTGGGATTTCTCTGGATATTGATTCTGGACTGACTCCAACGCTGGCCAGAGGAGTGCATTTTTCTCCTTAGCCTGTGGCATGGAGATGGATATTTTCTATGTATCTGTATATATACACCATGTACATGTTTGCTGTGTTCTCTTTTGATGAAAGACTTCATTTCTCTTGTAGAGAAATGTCATGGAGAACAGTGTGGAATGATAACCAAGGATAAACTTAGCAGGCCTTTCAAATTATCTTAGATATTATATGTTAGCTATTTTAATTGGGATTTTTTTTCCAGTTTCTCTTATACTGTTGTATATATGACTGATTTTATTAATCTAATTGTCAATTACATTTAAAAACCCCAGTTATAATCACTAGAGCTTTTCATTTATCATAAATGAACTGAAATACTTTTGAAGAGCTGTTGCTTATATTAAAAAAATACTGCCTTTTTATGATTGAATGTATCATTTAATTTCAGGCCTGTACTAGAACAGTGATGAATGAATCAAATTGCATGTTGTGTCCACTTTTCCTTTTTTGCTCCCTAAAGAAGGGACTTTAGTTTACATTAATATGTAAGTTATCTTGGATGAAAGAATAACTGAATATGCTTATTTAAAGTAAGCATCTTAGGCATTTAATAAACATCTTAGACATTTCTTAATCTCTCAGAGATTATAGCTGTTAAACAAGTCTTGAATGTCTCCTAAACAGCACAGTTTTATCTACAAACTGGGTGTAACTTGCTCATCTTGAAAGGAATATTGCATGTTTTATGGTTCTATGAACTAAATTAGGAGCTGAGTATGGGGAGTGTTGAGTGTTGTTTTATAGTGTACAGTCTGTATGGGTGATGATCATGGGGTAAAGACACCACACCAGGGAAGCCTCGTAAGTCATGAGCATTTTCATGCACTGTTAAGTTTGGGAAGTGAAGAACGTTGGCTAAGGTCATGTTGAAGAGTTGCATTGCAGCTGTGACAGTGCCATTGCAGTGAGTTCACAGCTCCTGACTGTACAATGCTGATAAGCACTGGTAACCTGATGGACTGTGATCCCCTAGTTTGCTTTTGCTGTGAAACACCCTGGCAAGCCTTACTGGTAATTGCTAATAATTAAAATAGGACTATTAGGCTTACTGATGTGGCCTTTGTCAGAGTATGTATGTCACTTACACACGTTAGCTGTACTTAAATTCAGGTTGACTTTAAAAACAGGAGGTGGTAATTAGTTGAGGTAATGATGTAAATTGAAGTGTGTATGATGATTCATCACTGGAAACTGGTAATAAGGGTGCTAACTCTTTACTCTTGTGTTTGGCACAGAATTTATGCTTATTTCTGAGACTGTAGCTCGCTTTTTCCTTGCAGTAGTCATACACATTAGTTGTGCCTTTTTTAATGTTTATTCCATGAACAAAATGTTCTTCAATAGGTGAAAAGAAGGAGAAGAAACAACAGCCGGCTGCTGGAAGTAGTGATGCAAAACCTGTAGATGTTTCTCGTCTGGATCTTCGTGTTGGCTGCATTATTACTGCTGAAAAGCATCCAGATGCAGACACTCTGTATGTTGAACAAGTGGATGTTGGCGAAGCAAGCCCAAGGACTGTTGTCAGCGGTTTAGTGAAACATGTTCCTCTGGATAAGGTATTGACAAAATTATTTACTGATAGCTTTTCCTTTCCTAAAGTATCTTAAGACATTCGTCTGTTTATAGGATATGTTTTTATTCTGCTAAAAGATTTGTACAGTCATGAAAACAAAAATAAAATGCAGATGGAAGTAATGCTTAACAACATTTGCCAGAAACCAGAGAAGTACCCTTACCCCAAATCAGTTTCTGATTGCAGTGCTTCTATCCTGGGATCTTATTCCAATTCCTTTGCCATTGGTACAAGTTGGACTCCTAAACTAAACAGATGTTACTCTTCTCTGCAATGTAGTAGAGAAATCATAGTAACTTTTTTGGTATGATCCAAACTTTTGAAATCTTTGTCTTCCAATTCTCTTTTATAGCCTGTTGAAATATTTGGCATGAAGTAAAGCAGAGAGCATGTAAATTCAGCTTAGCTGGCAATGAATACCTTAAACAACAATGGAATACAAAATGCATATTTTTACTTCCTTGTGCAGAATGGAATCTGCCTCTATGCTTTTTTTAGTTGATATACTTTGGTGTTTGACACAGATGGTTTATAGATGCCTTTGAACAACCTGAGACTTTAAGATTAAGTTTTCTTTTCACACCCTGTCTAGAGGGTGAGAAGAATTGACTAAAGGCTGCTCCTAAATTTGAATGCAAGCTTGGCGTTTAAAACGTTGTGTAGAGCAACTGCAAAATAGGTCATGAAGGAATTGATCTTAGTCTGGAAGAAGCTTCACTTTCTTAAATGCCTTTTCAGTCCTTATTTTCACACTGTCTCCATGGTAAGACTGCAAGCATAGGAAGCAATTAAAATTGCGATTGTTGTTTTTATGCTACAGAAAGTTACTAAACCGAAAAAAAAGACTGAAAACAGTAACTGTTCTGCACTGATCACCTGATGGTGTCCACTTACTGGATTTGCAGTGGGCAAAATCTCAAATTGCTTGCTTTTAGCAGTCTGCTTTCAAGCAAGCATGTAGAAGAAAACATCTTAAAAGCCATTCTAAATAGAATTACAAACATGAAGTGTATAGAATGAAATGGCAGCAAGAGTCTTTTCTCTTTAACCTTCTTTCTGACTGGGAAAATAATCTGAAGTACTCATGAACAGAGAATTAGGGATCATCCTTGCACATTCTTTGAGAACAATTTGTTTGCGTGTCTGTTTTTGGTTTTGGCAAGTTTCTGTTAAGACAGTAAATTCTTAGGGGCAAGCTTCCATCTTTTTGTGTTTTCTGAAGTGTTCAAAAATGTGAAGGCCTGGCATGTGTCTACTGCCATATATTGAAATAAAAATGTATACATCAGATCAAGGACCATAGCCATAAATTTTTTCACAAAAAATTCAGCTGTTCATGATTTTGGTGTTTGATGTGGTAATTTAGCAGCGTTTGAGGCTGTAGTATTTGTATCATCTGATTTTACTTTTGGTTAGGAAGCACAGTATGTATCTTCACTAACATTTCAGTATGCAGTGCAAGTTATTTATGGGTGTGAAAACTTCTTGCATGCCCACTTTATATGTGAAATGCTGTGGTTTTGTTCACATGATGGTGAAGCCACATCAGAAGTTGCACCCTCTATTGCCATGAACAGATGTGCCACAAGTAACAGCACAGGGATATGGAAGGATATTGGCATGAGGTGGACCATGCCACTGCTGAGCTCTTTTGGCAGGTGGAGTCAATTGGGTACATTTCTGAAATGTGAAAAGGAATTGACAGCTTTTGTGCCACTGCATTTGGCTTTTTCAAGTGGATCTGTGTGTTCCTAGCATCAATACCTGTTTCAGGCAACTGTTCTTGAAATTCAGGCAATTCTCCAGTGTCCCTTTTTGTCACCTCCTGAAATCCTGTTTAACCTAAGAGAACCTCATGTCAGTGATCAGAAGTGAAGTACAGGAATGCAGGGAATGTATCTTAAACTTAAGAAGAAGAGAAAAGGCCACCGTCATCCTCCAGAAATGCTCTTCTACAACCATTCGTTGTAAGAGGATACATTACACTTATATCTGTTATGAACTATATACTCTGACTTTTATAAGAGAAACTTTTTCTTCCATTTAGATGCATTGAAATCTTTTCTTTCTAGATCATTGTGTTGTCCACCCAGTAATTACCATTCCCTTCAGTAACTGTTATTCAGTGCTAGATAATGCTACAACTTGCATTTTAGTCACTGACATATTACAAGCATTTTTTGTGTTTTGGGCTAGTTATTTCCATAGCAATAACTTGAGAAATTTTCAGTCAATGGGCTGGCTTGAAACTTATGCAAGATCAACTTTTCCTTATCAACTGCTTCATTTTGGCTATTTATATTTTTGGTTTTATACTGTTCTACTTGGAAAACATACAGTATTTGAAATACTTGATCATATGAGTTTTATTAATTATTAATCCTACAGGTTTTGCTCCAAGTTTGTGTAGTTATGCACAAAGACCAAAATCTAGAAATATGAAATATATATCTATAATATGCACTAGTAGCATGGTAATTAAGACATCCTTACTTTGTCTCTTAAGAATGTTCATGGTTTAATTTTTATTCAGTTTGAAAGTGTGGTTTGTTTTATAGTCCAAAGTGTGGCAGTTTTTCTGAACAAAGTATATTTTGTCTGGTTTACTTCTGTAATTTTTAGTAAAATAAAACAAAAAATGGAGAAACGTAGTTTTACAGGTTTGCTCTAAGAAATTCAATGTACAGTTTATACAGCCATTTTCAGTGGTTAAAAAAAATTCAAGGCATTTGGGTTAAATAAGATAAAATTTAAGATTCAAGTGAGCTCATTATGTAAAAGACCTCTAAGCTTCCCGTTTGAAATTTTTACGCATGAGCCTAATTTGTAGACTGGTTTTGTTGTTGTTATTATTATCATCATTAAATAGAAATTGCTTGGTAATAGTGCTGTATTGAAAGTGCACTAAAGTGGTGGTCTGTAATGAATAAAGATGGAATGCAAGTGACATGCCTCGCCTGGTTTTTAGATTTCTGAATTGCCTATTTTATATTTGCATGATCAATGTCACATTTCAGCATTTAATCCCTTATTCACTGGCCAACTCTTAAGGGGTTAAAATGTTATGTTACTGGTGTCCAGGCATTAAAATTGTGAATCTGTTGCTACATGCTTCTCTTACGCTTCGCTTGTCGTGGTAAGATCTTGTCACTGTAATTCTTTCGTTATAATGAAATAATGGGAGTCCCCAGAACCACATGGCATTTTAAGTACTCGTATCCTTCTGTTTTCCTCCCCCAAGATGCAGAATCGGATGGCAGTACTACTCTGTAACTTGAAGCCTGCAAAGATGAGAGGAGTAGTATCTCAAGCAATGGTGATGTGTGCCAGCTCTCCAGAAAAAGTGGAAATTCTGGCTCCCCCACCTGGAGCAGTACCTGGGGACAGAATCACTTTTGAAGGTTTTCCTGGTAAGTAGGTGTTTGGGAAAATGATGGAAACAGGCATGCCAAGGTAACCTCAGCACTGAAGCACATAAAAGAGCTTTTTTTAAAGCTGGTTGAGTTTTTTGTTGAAATTTTCTGAATTAGTTCTATTAATTTTTTATTAACATGCTAATATTGTTTAAATAAAGGATTAAAAATACTTTATCATCTGTCAAAAAATTGTAACTTGATAAAGTTGTATAGAACTAAATGTAAAATATCCCAATCCTTTATGTCTCAGTAAGTATTTCAGCTTTGAAATATATGGATAAACATACTTGCACTTGGCAAGTTACAACAAGCAAATGTAAAGCATCTTTCACAGTATCTCAGTGTAAGTAATGAAGTATTAAATTCCGAATTCCAGCTTCTCCCTGTAATGAAAGTGTCAGAATTTTGGGTAGATTTTTTTTTTTGAGGAAGAAGGGATGGAGAGGATAGAAGGGGGTGGAAGTCTCCTATTCATGAGAGGAGCCCATAATATTGAAAACACCAGGAGTTTTTTGTTTGTTTGTCTGGGATGAAATGTCTTTTTAGGTTTCCAAACAGAGACATTGGACTTCTTCCCACTTAATTAAATCAATAAACCCGTATTTTTCAGAATATAAATAAGAATTTAACCAAATTTAAACTTTTATCAAAAGATGATTTTTCATCTATTTTTCCATTTCTTCCACCTCTATGAAAATGATTAATTTTTGACTGCATATTGGGAACTCAAATAAAGCATCATAGATTTATCATGTTGATGAATGCTTCCCTCCTACCTAAATGCCAGTTCATTATTCTCAGTCTGAAAGGGATACAGTCAGATCAGCTTGTTCTGTTGCTGTATTTGTTAGCACTTTGTTATTTTTATAATGGTTGAGTGTTTTCCTCAGGAAGTGCTGGTTCCTTATGATCCTGGTAAAAAAGGCACTCAGACTCTCAAAAGTGTCATTTAAAATGCTGTTTATGAGAGCTGAGTCTGGAAAGAGAGACTGGTATAAATAATCTTACATTGCACAGATGATGGGAATGCACCTGTGGCATGCTGTGCACTCCCTGTCCCTAAGGAGAGTTTCTTCCCTTTCCATTGTTGGAGTTATTGCTGTATTTTTTTACTCATTGCGACTGTCAGTCATAAAGGAAGTTTGTGTGAGAACTTAGTGCTGCCCTGTTCAATAAAGGTGAGGACACGCAGGTAGCTCAGTTGCCAGTGCCACATGGGAGTTGCCTGCAGGCTCTTCTCATACAACAGCTGCCTAGCTTTATCCTGCACCCTAAGAATTTAGGAATTTGTGCAGCACAGCCCAAGCCCAGATCTACTCAGGTCAACTGTTAAGTGGATCACAGAGGTCTTGATGAACAGTGCTCTTCTGGTCAGGATCGCTGCATCACTTTAACATAAAAAACATGTGGTCCAACCCCCAGTATTTCCCATAGTGGGTGAAAGTTTATGTGTGTGCATTTATCAATGAAGTATTCATCTTCAAGATGAATTTGTTGTTCAAAAGTTGACTTTCACGTGAGAAAATGGCGTAACTTTATTTTCTGCATAGAACTGTATTAACCTTTTTAAACTATTGTACTTCTGACAACTTCTAGCTGTACAGCAGAGTTTTGATCTATGAACCTCTTGGCAAGCTCTATGCTTAAACATATTTGCATGAAATACCTTTCAGAAATATATATGTATGTATATATATCTCTTTTTATACTTCCGAAGACTGAAATTGTGATGCTTTAAAAAAATATATATATTTTGGTTGGAAAATATATATTCGCCATTTTTTGTGGCGAAGACTCGTACGACTTGGGCCAAAGGAATATGCTTCCGCTTTAGCAGTGATGAAACCAGATGAGGATAGGGGATACAACAGCACGGTCACCCCAAGACAATATGATAAAGGAAGCAATGCTCTATCTAGGTGCTCTATGAAACAGAAAAATAGCGCAGCTTGCTGAGATTTAATGCTCCAATTGAAAATACTTTAAAATAAGACTGTGTTTAAAAAGGAAATCGGTCTGGCAGCACTTTTTTTTTTCTGTTTTAGTTTCCTGTATTAAAAATTTACCAAGCTTGCTAGTTGAGATACAGAGTTGGTAAGCTATACTGAAACGTTAAATGCTTCAGCAACTGTATTGACTAAATTGCAGGAATTCTCACTCATAACTTCTAGTTGTTATCACATATAGTGAGTAAAGATGGATTAAATGTTGGACCTTTGTTACCTGTGAGAATACACTCATACTGCTTTTTGTTGCTGTGGAAATGGATGTGCAAGAGAGCATCAAGTTGTAGAATAAACACTTCTAGTGCATAAGCCCTGCAAAATGATACACAAGTTCACCCCTCAAAAATGCCCTATGCCCAGCTTGTGGGTCTTTTTTTGTTTGCTTTTGTCTAAGATACAGCCTTACTCCAAACTTATATCTCAAGTAGCTTCATATACCTGGCATTTGAAAATGTGAGAGCTGGTAGTACTGCTCTTTTCTGTTCACCAGCATATCTATTTTTGCACGTGACTAATGAAGTGAGTTCTGTCAAAATAATTGAACTATTTGACTCCAGTTGTTTGGTTTTTTTACAGTGGCAAAAAGCTTTTCCTAGAGCAAATCAGTTATAGAGATGTTTGTTCTAAAATTATTCCCAGGTGCTATAGTATGCAGACGCCGTGTTGACATTTTGATCCTTAAAAGATACAGAATAAGCTAAAAGTGGTGTGTAAGTTGTTCTAGTTCTGACTTGGAGCCAGTGATACAAGATTTTGTGTGCATTTTATCAGTTTCCTTCTGGTAGGGAGCCAAAGACATGGAGCTTTGATGAGTGCCAAATGAAGGTTTTTACAACCCCTTTGCAAGGTGCATATATCCAGGACTATAGATTGTAGTCTATGTAGTCTAGAAATGTGGCACTGTTTTCTAATGCTTCATAAAGAGCTGCTTGGAAAATTTTGTAGGTATGAGGTTAAAACTAATCATTGACTTTGAAAATTTACTAATGCTTAATAGTGCGAAGTGGAATGATCTATCTTCTTACATAAAACTTATTTCAAAGAATTCTAAGACTTGTAATTTTACTATCTTGGGTAAGAAGATGCAAAAAAAAAAAATATTGGTAGATGGAGACCTACAAAATCACAGTGACATCTGCTTCTATAAATTTATTTGTGGGATACTTGTCTTTTTAATGTTGCTGTTGTAAACTACGATGGGAGAAAGTTACTGGGAGTTTGGAAAACTGTTTCTCAGTTTTTAATGGGGTTGAACATCTATCTTCTACTCACCTTTTTTGTGTTAAAACCTCATGCTTCTTAGCTGCTGCTCTCTCCTCAAACACCATCTGGCACTTCCCTGATGCTGTTACCGGGAGGATAGACTCCTTGTTGTGTCAGATGTCATTTAATTTCACTGCTTAATTGTAACCATTTATATTCTGATCAATTTTTTTTTTTAAAGTAATTGTAAAGCATAAAGATTTGGTTGGAGTCCTTGAAGTTAAAATAGAAAGGACAGCTGGGTCTTATTTAAGTTTGAAGTATGAAAGTCTGTGAAGCAACAGAAGCACCACCAGCAACAATAAAGCAATTCTAAAATGCACACAGCTGTCTATCAAGCAGCTTGGAATCGAGTTATTTTTAAGTCTTCTCTCTCCACCCTACAAAATATTCATGAGATACAGACTAATTTTCTTTGGTTGTTTTAGTCAAAGTAAACAAATGGTATCTTGTCTCAAACCAATTAAATTTTTTTTCTGTAGCACCTGGAGTCTTTACCTAAAACCATCTGGAATGTTATAGAGGGGAGATTTGATAAAGAATGCTGTTGCCTGGAGTACTGTTCTGTTTTGTTTGTTTATTTGATGTCTTTGCCCTCAGTGGAATTTTTAACACTGTTTTATATTCCAGTGCATGAATATTCAAGATCTCTTGGGCCTTTTTTGCATTAAAAACTTTATCAAATTTTTATCCACCTTCCCTGGAAAAGGTCTGATTTTTAAACTGTAGAAGAATTGTTCTATTATGTGTGTGTAAATTCTGTAACCTTCTACACAGCAATTGCCTTAAGACAGCAATAATACTTGAAGGTTTCACAGCTAACTGTGAAATCTTTTTTCTGATAGCAGTAACAGATGCTTTGATGCCACAGGAACCAAAAATTGTATAATTAAATTATCATTCTGGTCTAAGAATCACTAGCAATTTAGTAAATTACTGTCTCTTTAAAAAATAAAAAGTGGTAAAGCTGGAGTGCAGTTGTTAGCCTGTAGTTAGCAGGTTTCTTTAATGAAAACTTGAGTGTATGGATGCTTTTCTTCGGCTACATGGTTACAATCCACTGTGGGGTAAGTGGCATTAAGTAAGGTCACACATCACTGTGTCCTTTTGCCCCTTGCTGTGCTGAGATATAGTCCTTCACTAGTTGTTGAGCTTTTACAAAATGGAGAGGTTTCTTGCTTATTATGAAAAATTTTCTGTAGTATTAAAACTGCAAGATGGAATGACATATTTAACAAAATTTGGCACCTCTTATTTGGCCCATTTTTGGTAAAGAGAGTGGAAAGCTGATTAAACCATTAAAAGCTTCAATTTATTTTATTTATAGAAACTCTTCTAAAGAATATTTTCTGGGAAGAAGGAATGCAGTGAGGAGAGGGCATAGGAAAATGCACAGCCTAAAGCTCTGGTAGTATTTAAAATTGGTGCCTATGCTAATCTAATACGAGCTCACCACAGATCCCAAGGGAGCTTGACGCGGGATTCCAAAGAAACTTATTAACATCTAAAGCGTGGTTTTTGTAATAAAAGTATGGGGGTTTTCTTACTGAAGGAAAAAAAAAATCATGTGCTTTTTATATTTGAAGGGGGGAAGGAAAATGCACAATGGATCACTTAACATTCTGTTTAATGATTTTATTAGTTTGTGTGCATTCTCTGTGGTCTAAATCCAAGTTTGCCTTTGTTCATGAACCTGAGCATTAAGCTAATTTATTTTTGTGAAAATGCACAATTAGCTCTAAACATTTAATAATTTTTATTTAATAGTGTAATTATTTAGGCAAGTAATGTATTACAATTTCTTCCTCTGTTTGCTATTAATTATAAGTATTATATAAAGATAATTATATAAGTAATACATAAAGATAATTACTGATTTTTCTTTGAAATACTAAATGCACTCTGGTTGTGAAATAACTTGACTGCATTATTAAATACTGCTCTGGTAAGGCTAGCTTACTTCACAGAGAAATCTGGGCTAGTCTGCTTCTCTTGCATATATAGAAACTACAGAATTAGACCCATCTACAGACAGAAATAACCCAGGTTTGCAGGCATTGAGAATGTGAGTAGACTGAACTACTGAAAACATTTAAAGGAGAATACCAATAAGGCATGAGGCAGGCTGGAATGAAAGTGGTTTTTAACCACTTGTTGTTCAGTCAGTCAGGACTTACCAAGCAGTGATGAATTTAAATCAGCTACTAGAAAAATGTAAAAAGGTAAAGGTTAAAATCCCTGTAGTCTTAGTTTTTTTTCCTAAAACTTTGGGAACTTTGTAGTGCAGCATGAGAGTACTTGATGTTCTGCTCACTTGGAGAGCTCTTCCTCTGAGAGAATCTCAGGGAGGATATGATTACTAGGATTTGTTTTTTGATTCTTGCTTGTTCTGGAACTTTTGATTTTGATAGTTTGGTCAGAATGGTGCCAATACAGCACTACAAGCAAGTAAAAATATACACTGTAACAAAAATGAAGTAGGCTGAGATTCCTTTGAATATTTATATGTGCAGTTCTTGTGGGGTTTTTTATTTGTCTTGCCTGTATGATGCACAAGAAGTTAAAAGCACCCAACAATGTTATGGCTAAATTATTTTTAATGAAATTTTTTTAATAGAATCTGTATTGTATTAGAATTAAGAGATTAACTTACTTGACCTGTGAACAGAAAATAATAGCACAGTGAATTTGCTGTCTTGCTTAATCTAGATTGTCAGCAGGCAGCAGTTTTTTCAGTATCTTTGCAGCAAGATTGTTTAGCTTGTTTTGTTTCTATACTTCGCATTTCATGCTTATTTAAAAATAGGAAAGATATATGTCTCTATGCTATCTAATTTGTTGACAATATCTCAAAACATTAATAGAGCAAACCTGCATTTTGTGGTCATTAGAGATCCTTAAACAGTCAGATTTGCTAATGTTGTTAGACTGTCAATACCTCTAGGGTGTAGGTATCTCATCATGATGGATCCATGGAAACAGGAAACTGAGGCTTATTGAGACTGAGGCCATATTTGCTGAAACTCTAGCTAACTTCTTCTGCTTCTGTTACTTTGGGCATCAGCTTGTCATCAAACAGTACAAAACGTAGCAAAACCGTGTTGAAACTGGGGGCTAAAATTATATGACAGTATTCTACCTCTGGGCTATTCTTGTCTAAGTTCAGGATTTCTCAACTGTAGCAGCATCTGCTAAATGCACTTAATTACTTATAAAAACATCATTAATTCCTAAACTTAAGATGCTGACAAACCTGTCTTGGTGAACAGTGTACTTCTGTGGTCCATATGTACTTAATTCTCGGAAATTCTTTTGGTCTGTGGTATAAACTAACAGCAATGGTTTAATTTCTTCCTCTTGACAGTGCTTGTGGTCTGATATAACCTTTTAACCTTGAAAGATCCTCATTTTCAGAGAGGTTCTGGAGGCATTTCCTAGACAATTCCTAATTCCAATCAAAATTTTCATTTTGAGAATCAAAAGGAATGTTGGGGATTTTTCCCTTAAAAATGTGTGCAGTGATGCTGTGTGAGCTGTCACAGATGTGTAAGTACGTAGAGCTCTTGCTCTAAGTTGTGTGCTATGAGGTTATTCTTTGTTTTGAAACAGGAGATCCTGAGAAGGAGCTTAATCCAAAGAAGAAGATTTGGGAGCAAATCCAACCTGATCTTCATACCAATGACCAGTGTGTTGCTACATACAAAGGAGTTCCATTTGAAGTGAAAGGGAAAGGAGTCTGCAGGGCAGAGACCATGGCAAACAGCGGAATTAAATAAATAAATGGTTATTAGAAATTCTACAGATGTTGAAATGAAAAGTGATGCAAGCACAATAAAAAACATTAAATGCATGGCTAAGACCCTTTTTGTTTGACTTCTTTTCCAGAATGTTATTTATCCAATGTTTTAGACAATGCACTCATTCACTATGCTTATTGTCCTTGAGGTTGTGTGTTGTCAGCAGTTATTAACCACTCAGTGCTCATAACTTAATTGCCAAGGCTTGTTTGTGGTAGGACTACAGGCAGGCAAGTAAATTTTCTGGGCAACTTGAAGGTGTAGAAGTTCTATTTAGCAAGAGCTAAAGGAAATAAGGAAAACATCCTGCTGTGTTCCTTGTGTGCTAATTGCAGTACTAGCAGTTGTTTAGTGAAGACCACAATTGTCTTTATTCTTCTAGTCACTTTGTAATAGTTTTTCTCCTCTTCTTCCAAGCAGTTTTCAGATCTAGTATAAGCTTCTGCACCTTTTTCTTTTGCCTGTGTTTTCTCTGTAGTCTGCAGTCAGTTGTAACTGGAAGATTAAACTATGGTGGTTTGTGCCCTAAGATGTACAGGTGGACATAACTTTCACGTCCCCACAACTAAGCCGTTATAATTTCTTTAAGACCAAAGCTGTCACTTAGCTAGAATAGTTCTTTATCTAGTCCACCTAGGTATATACTTCCAAATGGATAGGACTAAGGGCTAAGATAGGACTAAGAAATAATTAATAACAAATAGATTCCTGGAACTAATCAAAAACTAAAAAAAAAACCACCCAAAAACTAAAAAACCAACCCCCAAGAAAACCTAAAAACCAACCAAAACAAAAACATCCATTTCCAGTGCTAAAACATGTATAAAATTAATTTATTTTTTGTTTGGTTTTCATGTGCTTTTATGCAATGATATTTTATACAAAAAGTGCTTTGGTTTTAACAGAAATAGCTTCTTCAGTTTTTACAGTTAGAATTATTTCATAATTATGTTGTACAAATAGTCATGTTGCTAGGCTATTAGCCTCAAATTAATTCCTTTAATTCCTTACTTTCAGTAATATGAAAATAAATGTTTTGGATCAATTTACAATACCCCTTTTAAGTAGCCATTTAGAGATACTTCAGATATTTTGGCATATAATAATAAATTGTTACTGTCTAACCATTGAAACAGTAAATGCTATTTTAACTACTGAAGTAAAAAAACTTAAGTCTTTCTAAATTTTGCAGGCTTTGTACTTCAGTAAGTGGAGAGAAAACATAATGACAGTGATATAAAATTAAAAGGAACATGCGTAAAGAGGAGATGAACGGATTTCCCTTTTGAATGAGTTTTGTTTGTGCCTGTAAACTGTTAGTTTTTCATGCATCTGGGAACAAGCAATAGTAATTAGTTCTTTTAAATGTGCTGAATAGCATTAGGCACATGGAAGCCATTTTATCTGCCTTGTAAACTGTATATCAAATAATGTCTTATTAAACAAAATCCTTGTAGTTCAAGAACTCTAATATTGAATCATGGTAGGGAAACACTTTTACAGTAGATAAATCTTAGCTTTTAGTACCAGAGAGCTGTTTTTAGAAGTGGAAGTTCAGAGGAAACTGAATTCAGAGGAATTTCTGAAAGCTTGAAGAATTGAGTAAAGAGGCTCCCTTACAATCTTGACCTCATGTGCATTTTTAACTTTTTAAAAAAATTTTTTTAAAAATTTTTATTAACATTTTATTTTATTCTTCCAGATCTATATTCTGTGTGAACTGGAATATACGGTCTGGTATAGTGCAAAATGTCATTTGTGACTACATACATATTAGGAGCATGATTTTGGAGCACTAGATTGTTCTGATTTTGTGGTTGAAGCTAGGATTCTGGCTGCAGTAGTGTGAGGTACTCTATAAAAGGCAAGTAGTTCAGTAATCTAAAGAGATGTTTCTAACTGTGTGTTCAAAGGTATTTGGTATGGATGTGGAGTTTTCCAATTGATGGCTTTTACTCTTTTATTTCTATTAGATGTTACTTACTGTAGAAAATAGACACATGAGCACCTGAAAGCTAATTTTATTCCTTACTGTGTTTAAGTAGTACTTGATAATTATTTTTTTGTATAAAATTCAAGAGCTTTGTTAAGACAATGTTTCTTTCCTCTTTAATTATGCTGTTGTGGTTGTCTAGGAAAATGTATTTATGCTGTACTGAGCTCAAAAGTGACAACAGGGTACTTGAGGCACTGTGCAGGTATGTTTCCTCACTGTATCCAGCCTCTTCTGCCTTGTCTGCATGAGTAAGTAGAACTGCAGTGAAATCCTTCCATGTGGGACCCAGAAGTTCCTGTAATGAAAAGCAAATCTTAAATAGTTATCTCTTACTTCTTTTCCCCACTCCCATGTCATATACTTAGTACATTAACAGACCAGTTAAATGTATGTTGTTTTTTTTTTCCTGGCAGTAATCCAGTTCATGCTATCCGAGTTGCTGAAATTTCTGGGTCTTTTTTCACCTTTCCAAGACATTGACATCCACTTTCAATGGAAATATGTGGTCATGCAGTACTAGCAGTTCTCTGTTCCCTGACTACAGATGTTAACAGAATGTCTCCAGTCTAGAAGTGTTCATATAAATAAGGAAAAATGGTTGCTTAGCTATGCCACACATTAATTTGAAATCAGTAGTTACCATGTATCCATATTGCTACGCTGTTTACAGCTCTTTGAAAAAATTTTTTTGAAAAATACTGAATTGCCTTTTGTTTAAAAAAATAAATGATGAATTTCTACGTAACATCAACTTCAGTTCCAGCTGTGATCCATAAAACAACTATTCTCAGCAATTTAGGAAGAACACAAATCAGGTGCATCACCCTAAATAATGGGCCAGAGAGTTTGTCTTCAACTTCTGTGATGTATCTGATGGAGGAGAATGGAGAGAACAAGCTGCTTTTCTTGCAGTAAGAACAGAAAATTTTAATAGGAATAAGAGAGTTTGAGCTTTAATTTACAGGTGTAAATGAAATTACAATTTTGGTGCAATCCTGCTAACTCCTGTGTATGACAAGAAGCCTACCTTGGTGATGGACACTGCAGTGATCTTGACTCTGTAACCTAAGCGCTAAGATATATAAAACTACTTTAAAGGATGTCTGTCTACTTCCAAGATAAGTGGGGTGTTAAAAAGACCTGTTGTGTTGATACTGATTAATCTGTTTTAGACAGTAGGGATGAAAAATACTAAATGCATACAAAATTTTGCCTTAAGCTGCCTAAGAAATTCTTGGGTTATCAGTTTCAGAAAGAGAGGATAGAGCTTTGATCTGCTGAGGACTCAAAATAAATTACAATGTTTGTTCTGAAATTAATATCTGCCACTCTTATTTCATTAGGCTGTTGTTGGAAAAAAACTATTTCACTTTTGCAGTCACCTCTTCTGTAGCTATTGTCACCTGAAGATGAAAGAGTTGCCATTAGGGCGGAGACTTCTATTTATTTTTTAGTTACCTGGATGAGCTGAACTGTGTCATCGCTTTCATCTGGACACAGAGGCAGGTCAGCCCTCAGGACCAAGAGAGCCAAGTGCAGGCCTTCCTCCCCGAAGTGGTGAGCCAGGGCTGCTCTCACTGTGTCTCTCACTTGCTCTTTGCTCAGAGCAGTGTGAGGATAGCTTGGAGTGTCCAGTACTCGAACACAGAGAGCTGACTCGCAGCCATTTCTCCGTATGAGCCCCAAAATGCGGCCGCTGCGTCCGAGGCTACAGCACGTAGTCACAGAGCTGGGGGAGAGATGGCTCTCAAAGTCTGAGCTGCCCAGCAGGCTGTTCCCAGCAGCGCTTTTGCCAGTCTGAGTTTTTCCAAGGACAACAAGGTTGATGGTCATCTCATTGCTGTTTGCCATTGTCTGTGCTTTTATCCGCAAACCTGTCCCTAAGTACAAATAAAATAAGGTGTTTCTGATAACTTCAGGGGAAAAAAGAAAAAAAAAAGAGGCAAGAATTTCCAATATTCAATGTCTTTTGAGTGTTTTTCCCTGCCTGAAATGTGAAAAGAGTTTTAGGAAGAAGCAAAATAGAGCTAAGGAGAGGCACCAGAGAAGGGAGGAGTTGGGGAACAACTGGAAAACATCACTGCCGTTCTGGAAGAGTAGTAGGTTGGGAAAAGGAGGCAAAGTAAGGAAGGAAGAAGAGAATGGTGACAAAATAGGTGCTGCTGTTGTTAAGTGACGATGTTTCAGGATGCAAATATTTACTTGTTTTAGGGAAAAGAGATTAATTATTAAGGAGAAATAGATTTTAAGGGAGCACTTTTTCGCAGCAGAGAACAGCTTAGAATATGTCTTTCATCAGCTACCACTGACACTGAAATAGACAGTAGTGTGAAAGGGCTTTCTGATGCAGATAAATCTAAGTATGTCAATAAAAGAAAAGGAGAAGAGCTGAAATAGCCAATCTCATGAAAATGAGATTTTGGAAAGGTATACTAAACCAGCTTATTAGCAAAGTTAGCGGAAAAGAAAAGCATACTGGTGGATAGAGAGGAGAGTTGGCTTGGTATCACTTCTGGTTACTCTAATTGTTCATAAACAAGATCTCTCATTCTCTTTGTACTTTTCTGTAACCAAGTATCTGAAGGGGTTTTGGTGTATGCTAATCATCTATCAGGAAATGTTGCTATTTAAATAAGTTGAGGCATGTTTCAGAAGGTAAAACCATAGTGGCAAATAGTGGATTTTAAGTTTCTGTGACATGTGAACTTCAGAAAGAATTTGGGTTTTTTTTTTGTTAAGATACTATGTTTAGGTACTCATAGCGAGATCATGGATAATTTTAGACTGGGATTTCTTGTGATTAATTTATTTGTATTTTTGCTGTGCAGTTTAAGCTTTCTCATGTTAATTCCATGCCTAAATCAAACTTTTGAAATAACTTCAATACAACACCAAAGATGCAAGGGCTAGTAGTACACTAATTTTGTTACAGGCAGCATTAAATATGTACATGATAATCTTCCTTACTGAATTCACTGTGAGGTTTTTGTGGATTTTCCAATTATCAGCTTCCTTTTAAAAAAGACATCTTATGAAATGGTTGTCTTCAGTTATTCATCAGTCTAGATATGCATTGTATGCTTCGTAGCATAATAATAGGAAGTAGCGGACATGGATTTGTCCATTCCTTTTTTAAATTGCAATCAAAGATTTGGGTTTATTTCCCTGTAAGCTGAATACGCTTAAATACTTAGATTAATTTAATATTGTGTCACTTACCTTATTTTCCCTTAGATTCTTTCATTCAGGCTTCATTCATAAACCATATGTTCAGTGTAAAAAGAAGTTCATATGTGAACTTTGAAACTAACAGCAGTGCCGTACCACCCTGAGACTGTTACGTACACATTAATCTGGTTAATTTATTACTGATAGATCCTCATTTGACTGGGTATGTTCAGTCAGTAATTGGCACTGCTGAACTTTTGTTGCTTAGCTGCAAATACTTTTTTTTTTAGTCACTTAAGTGATTTTATGACATTAATATTTTTAAAAGTTACTTGAATTCCACCAGCAGTTAAATGTGCAAGTGATAATTATGGTAGTGGGATTCCTTTGTATTGCGTGTTCTTGAATGTGTCTTCATATATGCATGTGAAAAGAAAATGCACTCTCTCTTATTATTGCAATGAATTATTAATTGCAATATTTTTGTCACACAGTGTAAGTCGGATATAAAGATGTTTGCTTAACAAAGGTAATAACAAAAATAAATAATAACAAATATATTAAATAATATATTAATTATTAATTAATTAAACAAATATATTAAATAATAACAAGTATGTTAAAATACAGAAATTATTTGTGAACTGGGAAGAAAACTGAAGGCTTGCAGAACTGCCAGTCATGTGCATTAGTTGCTGGCTGTTAGCCTAATACATTTCTCTTGCAAGCATCATTAATAGCTGTGCTATAGTAGCATTAAAACAGAGATAAAAGATTGAGCAGAAAGGACTTATCACTTGCTTTTTAGACAGTTTTCCACAAGTGGAAAAGTAACCAGTTAGAAAATAAATGCAAGTTTGTGTTTTCATGACCAGGTTCCAGTTATAGAATGGAGGAGTGGATGAGCCTGTCCTGTCTGTTCACAAGGATCAGCCATCTCTCCAAATCCCAGGGGGTGCAGGCACAAGTTTACTCTAAGGGTATTAAGGCGTGTCATTACAGTAAGAACACAAATCTGGTATGTAAGCTCTATGTGGTGGCAGGAAAAGAGGAATGTGCTTTCCAGAGCCCAGTCCTGCTGGGGACATTGTCATCCGAGGTGTAGCGCTGTGTGGGAGCCTGTAAGTGTTGGTTTACCACAGTACCAGGGCTGTTCTGCCAGCCACAGCAGAGAAGGGGGACTGCAGTTCCTCTAGAAGCTCATTGTCTCCTGCTATGGAGCCACAGGCACAACCAGTGCTCTGGCAGAACGTAGGAGCTCCTTGTGTAAATTCTCGTGGTATGTCATAAATGTGTTCATCATTTGTCTTACTTGGCTGAAGGTGGCTGTGTATAAAATTTTGTTTTGAATGTTTTTAAGAGCACGTAGACAAGTGCTCTTGAGCCTGCCTACTGTTGTGAGAAGTCAGACTTAAATCTTTCCCTGTACTGTGTGTGTACCTGAGGCAGCTTCTGGTAGTTTCCACTGCCTTAGAGCTCTGTGCTGTGCACAGCCTTTGTGTCTTAAGGCACATTTACGTATAAAGTGTATGTCAAGGTCCTTCATGTGCTGGTGAATACAAACTCAAGACTGGATGAGGGGTCACTCAATTGCAAAGCAAAAGAGTAGGTCAGTCTCATAAAATTATGGATATTGTAAAATAAAACCCACATGGTTTCTTTAATTTGCCTAGAAATCTTGACTTTGGTTAAATCCCTAGTTGAACTCTGTGTTTTTCATTGGACTGTTCCTTTGCACAGTAATGCCCCTCGTGACATCTGAGGTCATATATGTCCTAGCAGTCGCATCCAACTAGATAATTTAAGCTGGCATGGACAAAGATTTAGGCTACCAAGAAAGCTAGAATACCAGAAGCAGGGGAATGTTGTATGCAAAATACAGCTTGCCCAGCTGGATAAAAGCTGGGCTCTTATAATGGCAAGATGGCTGTAAAATTAAGAGTAGTGTAAATGAGGCACTACCTGAATGAACTCTAAAACTTGGCTAAACAAACTTAAATAATAAAAAAAAAATTCTTTCCAGTATTATTATGAATGTAATACAATTCAAGTTGGAACACATCTGGAAGGTCTTAGAACAGCACGGGCAGAGGATTTTAAGAAGTTGTCTTCCTAAGAGGATATGACAGGTGAAAAAATCAACCTGATTTATATGACACTTGCATGGGCTCCTCAAATGTGGAAAAAGTCCTCCCCAAGGTGGCAGTATCAGCCTGCTCCACAGGTACTGTAAAACTCAGCTGGGGTCCCCTTGCTGTGCAGTTCTGTGCTGAAATAAAATACCAGATCAGAAATGAGCTACAGCATTAGAAAACACAGGATAATTACAGGACTCTTCAAACATCTCCTGAGATAAGAAATGTAAAAAAGCATTTGTCTCTCTTCTGTCGCAAGAAACATTTTAGCTTTACATATAAAATACAAAGTGTAGCACCTTAATTAGTGAATTTGAATGTCAGTAATGGAAAGGCAGCAGTTAAGAAACAAGTGTTATTCACTGTTCCTTACGTGACTCTTGAAAATCAAGGTCTTTTGTTTTCACTAGCTCTTGAGTCAGTGACAGTTATTATGAGGCTTTAGAGATAAGATCTGAAAATCTACTGTCAGAACATCAACTTGTATAGAGTACAGGAAAATTGTCTTTTTAGCACTGCTTGCTTCCAGTGGGTAAGCTATTTTTTTTGTTTACTTCGTTTTTATATTGCTTTATTTTTGACATGGCAAAGAGAAAATCAAACCTGAGCCTATTACAGATTGGCAGGCAGAAAGGGTTCTTGTAAGTGATGAAGGAAGCCCTCTACTGCTCCCATGGAAATACCAAGCAAGTCTAGTGAGGAATTTTCAGGAATCTTAAGGAAGTAAAATCCCTAATCTAATTGAACATAAGGATCATTTGTGTGTCTAGCATCTTTATTTGTCTTTGAAAAAATCAAGGCTAAAATAATTTGCAGGTAACCATTAGTTTTGTATCTATCTACGGAGTTAACTAGTGTTGCAATGCATTTTAGTCACATTAGTGTGTCAGCTGCTGTTCTGTTGTAGTCCCTGTGATCACCCAGTTGGTTTGCACACACCCTAAACAAGCTTTCGATGATGCTTGTTAGGGTATACCAAGCAGGCTAGATCTTGTAAAACTGAAATAGCAGTTTCTCTTTAGGCACATGGTATCTCTTACCATGTGTCATCTTTCAGTTCCCACGCCTTCCCATCCCTTACAGCTTCTTTCCTGATGTGGGCTCTGATTTTAGCCCAAGATGATGCCATAATAAGTAATTTAAGATGTGCTTTGATGAATTTCTGTTACTTAGGGAAAACCCAGTGAGGCCATTTTATGGATTGCCACACACAAAGACAGGCTCTTAGCCTGCCCAAACAACATGAGAAATCCAGGAAGGTATGCAGTCCATGCAGTCAGTGTGGCTTTAGTTCTGTTAGATGTGTAATTTCTAAGAAACAGCAGGCACGTCACTGCCGAGAGAGAAATAGGACAGATTTAGTGATGTTCTTCTCCTTTTGGACTGCATTCACACAAAAATCTTCTGATTCCAAAGGAAGACACATGTAAAGTACACTAAGGTTTCCTTAAAACAGATGATTATTTTTTTCCCTTGCTAAATGTTTTCCCTTGCTAAATGGAGTCCTTAGTATCCTTAGTATTTTTAAACGTAAGTAATCAATTATCAGCAGTCTACAAGATGATGTTTCTTTTTGCAGTATAGGTGGCTATGTAGGTTGTGTAGGTTGCCTACTCCCTTGGCATTGCTAAGGGGAAGGGAGGCAGGGTGTAGCTGCAGACTAATGTTGCAATTGCACCAGCTTTTGGGCAATGTCGGTTTGGAGGAAGCAGCTCCTCAAGTTCCCCTGTACTTCTCACAGTGGATTATGGATTCAGGACAAATACAGCTGGCGGAAAGGTAGATCAAGGACTTGCTTTGTGTTTGCAAGAAAATCAAACAGAACAATCAGAACAGTGATAACATCAGCTGGACATTTTTTCCCTCTCTCTATTCTCCAAAGGAATCACCAAGATCCACAAGATATCTTTCTCCTTCCTTTGCAAATAATAGGCAACATCAGATTCGAAAGCAGTGCATTTGACATGCTCATCTGGTAAGACTCTGCCGTGGAAGAAGTGCAGGAATTCCTTCTGTTGGCAGAAATGATAATCCTCTAAGCACTCTGCTTTTCCATGTACTTAGAACAGCACTGTAACAAGCCACAGGAACAGTCTCTTCTTAGTAATGGTTTGGTGTGACACAGCTTTTCAAAACGTGGGGAAATGCAATGTAAAGTTGGGCATGTCACTTACTGCTGCAGGCTGCCAGTTTCTTAATTCTCTTACTAATCCCCACCTTCTCCGTCATTTAACCGATGATTTTCCCCAAGGCACCATATCAATTTGTTTTTTAATAAGCAAGGAATGTTTTCAGTATACCACGTTGTGCTATGCTGTCTCTTGATCAGATTACTTAGAGATATTTCAACTTCTTTGTTTTCACCTGTGTTGCCATGATATGCTTTCCACACTATGAAGGCTGGACCTACGTCACTGGTGCACAGGTCTGGGGATAGGACTGTGCCGTGAGGCTGGCCTGTTCAAGGCTTCATGTGAAAAATAGAAAATAGCCCAAGAAATTAAGGTGATATTACAAGGAGAACTACACATATACAAATAATTAAAAACAACAGCAATGAAATAGCCACCAACAAAAAACCCATATTCATAAACTGTTGATTTCAAAGGGGCATATTTGGGAAAGAAACAATAATCAGAAAGAATGAAAATACAGACTTAAAGAAGAGTCCTTTTTTCCTTATTCATGCTTGGATGAATTCTGTGACTTGCCTCATACATCTCCTGTTGTAACAACATGAGTCAGGACACCATACTCATTCACTTCCTTGTGCTTAACCTTCAAAATGTGTCCATGTGTAAAAACATTTTGCCCCTGAGACAAAAGTCCTGTGAATGGTGAACATATTTGGAAGCTCAGGAAACCCAGATCTGGCTGCTATTTCTATAACACTCATTCCCTAATTCTGAGAAGCTGCACAGTTTCTCAGTTTCCTCATCTAAATAATACAGGGAGTATCCACTTCTTTTGAAGATGTGTAGTGGGAGTGATTTAGCTGAAGGAAACAGATTTCTGCACAGCCATAACAGCATTGCTTGCATTAAAAAAAAAAAAAAAGGTGTTTTTATCATATTGTACACTGCTCTATAGGGACCCAAATGACTGAAGACATACTTTCCAAAAATATTCCCATGATGCCTGGAAAGGCTATAATCATTGTAACACTAGTATGCACAGAAGTTGCACTGATGCACAGACTTGAACTGGTCACACTGTTACTCTTATGCACTCTAATCCTTAAGAGATATTTCATAGAGTGCTTGTAATACAGAGCTTATAAAGTTTCAACTCAAGGATGTGTAAAAATTACATATTTTTACTCAATAACATGGGTATCTGAGTGTTTTCAGGACAGATTTATTGCTCGGCTCCTTTATTTTCTTATTTTCCAGATTTTCTAGGGTGTTTGTATTTCTATAGACACAACATATGTTGAGGACTTCTCTTAAAATACACAATAACTAGTAACTTGATATTTTTAATATTTTATTCTGATTCTGAATCTCTCCTGTCTTCTCTTTAGATACCTACCCTTTAGATGCAATGTGCTGAATTGCAAAGAGCATTTCTTAGAAATACAAGTTTGAGAAAGTGGACTATTAATTAGAAATACTACACTTCTTGGTTTTTATAACCATGATAGCATGTGGGCATCAAACCTTCACAGATGCTTTTTCTATTTTAAAACATTTCAGACAAGCTGAATCCGAGGTCAACTTTCAATATATTTCATGATGTTAAGCCACTGAACATGTAATGTCAGAATTATCTTGTAAAAGTTGTCTTACAAGACAATGTGGCTTGCTTTGGCAACAGAACTGTTGGGAAAAGTGGAATTGCTGTAGATAGTTTATTAAAATTCTGATCAGGAAGGGGCACAAAGTATGTGGTTCCAGAGCTGGTATGTGTTTTGGGACTGGGAGCCCCACACTCAGTAATTAACTTCAGTGCTTGTAACTTTCTAATATTAACTGTCACAAAACACTGTGAAGTTGGAGCTTTTCAAATTGATGCCTTTTCTGCATGAGGGGACAAAAGGAACAAAAATCCCTACCTGCCTTTCAGAGTGGAAAGGATGTAAGAAATCAAAATGCTTCCTCTCTTCAATGCTGTGTGTGTTGTAGCATCTGCAATGTGCTGCCTTCAGGAATGTGTTACCTCTATAAATTGTGGAATGTGTCTAGGATCTTTCAGGCCTTGAAGTGTGACAGACTATTACCTTATTCAGTGGCTGGAATTTTGCTGTTGATGCAAAATACAGAGCTGCATCACCACTCACTCTCCTGAAATTAAAGTTTTGTGGGTATAGAGAAATAAAATGAGTCTGTGCAAAGGCTGCAGACCTGAAGCCTACTTACAGAGAGCACTGACATAATTAGGAGCAATGGAAGTCACACTTGAGCTTCAGATAGAGCAGAGGGCTGAGAAGTTGTAGGATGATTGGACTTTTCCCTGAGTTCCTCCATGATTATATATCACAGCTTGGCAGACTTCATCATCTACACACAGTGGAAGCCTTCTGCTGAATATCCTCAGATAAAATAGCCCAGGTCCATCACTCCATGTGGCACACAGAAAAGGTGAATCTAGATCCTCCTGATGTCATACACCTTTGGTTAAGTCACCAAAACTTAGACTGGAAATTTTAAGGGTAATAATGATACACAAGGAAACAAATAGTGACTAGGAAAATATTTTCAGAAGTCAATTTACATTGTTTGTTTTGGGTTTTTTTTGTTTGTTTTTCTTAAGGTCTACAAGCCAGTTTGCCACTACAAATTCAGTGGATTCAAAGTCCTCAAAGGCTGGCTGTGGCCACCTCCTTTCACCTACTTCCCTCCACATCTTGACTTGGCTTGTTTCTTTCTTGATATGACAGTCTTTCCTGTCAGAAAGAGCTGGGTGCAACCTTTGTGGTTTTGATTCCTTAGTTGACAACAGCCTCTCCGCCTTAAAAGAGAGCTCTTGGGTTGGTTTTTTTCTTTTTTTCCCCCACTATCAGACATCTGGCATCCTGGAAAAAGTTTTCTTGACAGTGCTTCCAGTCCTGATGCAAACCTGGGATCCCTGTACAGAGTGGAATAAACGGTCAGAAGGGAAGACTGATGATTACATGGCCTCACTAACCAACTATCAGGTTCACGGACTCTGATAAAGTAAGCGAAAGTATTGTCTCCCCTTCCTGTTCTCAGCTATGGTTTTTATCCAAGTAGTTAAGCCTCTGACATATTTTACAAGAAAACTGCACAGAACCGTGAGACGCGTTTAAAACGTGGCATCACGCTGTGAATAACTTCTGTGGCAGAGATGAGAATATTCCATCTGTAGCACCAGGCAAAAGCAGCACTGCTGGTGGAAATCCAGTTATAAATTACTGTCATGCGATATTCCAAAGGCCTTTTCTCAGAACAAAGGTGCACAGGGGACAGCTGTATAGCAGAGACCAAAGTGTGACTCCCAGCAAGTTCTGTCTCCCAGTTAAGTGTACCAGCGAGAATCATTCAGGGCTGCAAGAGAAGTTTAGTTTTGAATTGGAAAAATAAAATCATGTAATGAGTTTATGTTCTCACATTATCTTCCCTGTAGGTCAAACAGTGCTTGTTCATTGTCAGCAGCTAAGATTTTACGAAACTTCTCTTTAGGGTCAGCATAAAATCATCAGAGGGCCATGAAGAAAAAACTAGTAGTTATTTTTTACATCCACATTTCTTTCTTCAGAAATGACATTTGTCTCAAATGAGAAAAAGACTTCATTTAAAAAAAAAAAAAGATGGAAACTGTAATGTGGGAACAAAAACTTTCAGCTGTCAGCATTTCTGTAACCTCACAAGACCAAATTTTCATGTCTTAATTTATAATCTTGGTGTAAAGAGAAAACATGGTTTTGTTTTCCTTGTTTTAGATTTGAATAACTGAATGATTGTATTTATAAATTTACTGCATTTGTATAGAAGATGTGTTGGTTTTAACATCTGTCAGAGAGCTGCATCTTAAATTGCTTTCTGTGATCATCTTTTGGCTGTTATTTACTGGAGAGTTTGGGATTTCAGACCAAATCCAGCCTGATTTAAGAAAGTACTGTCTCTCTTTAACATATATATGACTAGAATTCAGTGGCTAAATTATCCATTTCCTTAGAAAGATAAACTAGTGACAAAATTCAACAGTTAGTTGAGTTCTGGTGCTTCCTGAGGGGGCTCTGAAGGCCTGCAATAGAGCCCTATGAAATGAATCTTAAACAGGTTGCTACAGAGGGACAGCCTTAAACAGATGGAAAAGGAGAAATCTTTCTTTTATTTAGAAGTCTGTGTGTAGTGATTTGGTACATCTTTGATACCATTACTTAAGCTGTTTGGGTATAAAATAGGTTGTCTTCTGGTAGATGTGAGAGAGTTCACCGGAACCTGCGAAGTGAGAAGAAGATTTCAGTCATTCTGTAAGAGCTCCAAGGACAAAATTTTTGCCGTATTGATTCATTGGACACATAACCTCATTGTAGGAGTAAATAAAGTAGAAACTTTCTCAAAAATTTTTGAAAGAGCTTCTTCCAGCTGATGTTCTTTAACTACAATTATCACCAGAGCTCCTCAGGCAGCACATGGAGCTGTCAGGCTTTGCAAGGGAATGTGTCAGGAAAGGCAGACGTGTACGAGAGCGTGCAGAGAAAGCTGAAGAAATCATAAAATGCAAGGAACTTGCAAGAAAGGAGTCAGCTTCAGTAGGTGGGATATTCAGTGACTGTATGAAATATGTGCCGTATCCTTCTGGCTAGTGCTGCAGTGTTCAATATTAGCCCACAAAATCTGGCGTGCTGTCTCGCTCCCCATAATATTCGCTGTTGTGGAAGACTCAGCTTGTGGAGCCTGGCAGCGGAAAAGAGGAGTTACCCAGATGACTACACACTGTTTAGAATTTCTGCATTTGGGGGATATTATGGAATTGCTAACAAATTAGTCTATTTTAATTGTAGTGGCTTGCATGCATTTCCTGTCCCAACATACCCATGCCTATTCTTAGCACACCAAAAGAGTTGCAGATTTTTTTTTGCCCTTGAATACAAACAGCATGAAGAAAAATTATTTTCTAGACATCAAAGAGAATGAAGTCAAAATGACCAAACACAGAAAATTGAACAGAAATTTAAATATTGGCCTGTTCTATGCCATTTAATGATATGAAGACCAGCTCTTAGAGAAAGCAAAACGGGAAAAAAGAAAGGGAAGATTTCCCCAGAGTTTGTATTTAATCATGGACAAAAGTAAATTGTAATTTGGACTGTAATGTGCTGAAAATAGCCTATTTGGACCTGAATACAAGGATAATGTGGTAATTCAGACTGTCATTTCAATAAGACATATTGGGTACTTAAGTCTGCACTTGCACATGAGTGAATTTTATTTATAGTGTTTCACCTTTCAGGTTTCTTGGATCTGGACATATCTAACCTTACTGAAATACAGATTTAGACATAGGAGTCACTTAACTGCAGCTATGTCATCAGTGTAATGCAGGAAACTAACAGTTTAGAGTCAGAAGTTAAATATATCAGAGGAAACTGGAGGATTGTACAGGCAGAGGGTAATTTCTTACATGGAATATCGCCAAGGAGTACCAGATACCTGATAGCAAAAATGTCGTGTGAGCATACTTCTGTTATTTCTTATTTCCCAATACTGGGTTTACACAGCATAAAACAAAAAACAAAACAAACAAAAAAGGATGGTTACCCAAACTGTATGGGAAGAGTTTGGACATACGGCACGTAGAGTGCAGGACAAAGTGTTCCACTGGCAAGGAAAAAGCACCAAAAGGTAAGGCAGAAGGAAAGTCGTGAACATTGGTTGGTTTTTTGGCTGGAGGAGTCTAACCTTAGTCTAAAGAATACGTACATGTGAGGGAATGGACTTGGTAAAGCAAATAGTAAGACTGTACAGCTTTGCTTAGTGTAAGTTAAAATAACCACACTTTTTTTGGAAGCCTTAGAAAACCTGTGTGTCTGTTTGCATCTGATATCTGGAATGTAAATTCGGATTAACTGCAAGATTAGGAAAAGGAATTTGTTCAGATTCTGGTGGGCTCTCTGAAAATTAATATTGGTCCTGGGGCAAAAAGCAGCTCAAATTCCTGAGGCTTAGAACAAGAGCATCCCAGGGATGCTCCAAGCAGTCTTCATTGTCTTTTGCACTAAATAACATCTCCAATTTTCAGAAGTGCTCAGCCTCCAAGAATTCTCATTTGGGTCTGTAAGAAGAGAGAAGAGTAGTAGTTTTCAAGTAGAATTTTGAATTTAAATGCTTAAACATGGATTTAACAAACAAATGGTTTTGTCTCTTTCTTAAAAAAGAAAAGAAAAATAGAAAAAGAAAAGAAAGTCCCATGTCTCCATTCTAAACTGGTCCCAGGTATCTGTGCAAGGGAGGTCTCTTGGAACCTGGGTGCAGCTCTAGCAAATTCTGCAGCGTTCCTGTTGGAAGACTTTGCAGAAGTGTATTTCAAAGGCTAGACTTGCTTTGAGTGAAAGGCCATATGTTCAGAGGAACTTTGGTCCAACCTCCACTGGCATTGATGACAATTTTAGCGCTGAATTTGTCAGCTTCTCCTTCAAATCACAGTTTTTCTCCTTTTCTTGTGCATACAGGTTTTTTTTTTTGGCAAGGCCCCAAATATAAAGAGCATCCAAACTATGCCTTTGTCCATCTCATTCCTGTGCTTTCCAGGTTTTCTTGAGTTCATTTTGAACCTTGTAGACTCTAGTCAGCAGGTTTTCACATTCAGGGATTGAAAAGAGTGTAAGAAGGGTTACAAGCATAAAATTTTGACTGTGACAGTAGCTGAAGAATACTGAACAGGCTTTAATACATGAAGGTATCGAGCAAAAGGATGGAGGACTTGTGGGTAGGCACTGTTAAGTTTATTGATGGAAAAAAACAAGTGCACTGCTCTTGAACTGAGCCAGTAGAACATGGCAATGGTAAAACGTCATTAAGATTAATCTGATTTCCATGCATCACAGTAACTTAGGGCTCTTTCAGGTATAGCAGATCCAATTCCTTTCTGCTGTACCCCAGAATAACTTTGTTGGGTTAATTTACTTTAACTGTTGCAGTATTCTCTTGGTTGGGTGTGCTTATAAATCATTTAAGTAGTGCTGGTTAAAACTGAAATAACATTGATGTAAGTGAGACCTTTCACTTCGGATTGAGATGGCAAAATATGTTCAGCCTCTTGAGAGGAAATGACAAGGAGCTATGGCGTACTAAAGGAAAGCTGAGCATTGTAACTCTTGGGATCATATTGAGAAACTCTTTGTAAGGCCACGGCCTCTCACTTCATATTTTCAAGTGTCCAAACTGACTTTAATTCTGTTCAAAAGGAGGACAGTCAGACTTTTATTTTTCCTGCAAGTTTGTGTTCTCATTTCTCTCACTTTCACAAAGAATGTTACCTCAGAAATATTAAATGGGAAACATGTGCTTCAGGGCTAATGGTATTGCTTCTTTGTAAGGTCAGCTCCAAAGTCTCAACATAAAGGCTTTGTTAATCTAAAGTGAAATAAAAGCAGCTGTCATAAAGTATGTGATATATAAACTCTCATTTAAAGTTGTATTATATTCCTCTTATTATTTTTAATAGTCTGAATTGAGAGAGAGAAAAATATTTATTGAAAGGATAAAAAGCAGCACTCTTCTAAACTTTTCAAGAAAGGGGAGACAAATATTTTGTCACTGATAAAAAGACTCTATCTTTAAGTGCCTTTTTTTCCCTCTTGCTTCTCATTTCTTAGGTCATATATTCTGCCTACAAAAAACCAAGGAGTGTTGGTGTTCTGGAACTGAGAATAGCAGACAAGAAAGATAAATTTTACAGCTTTTTCAAACCAAAGAAAGAACAGTTTTTCTTTTATTTATTAAGTTCTCATTTCATGACTCCACTCAAGGATTTAATTTTGGTTGGTGGTCCCAAGGAAAGGATTTCTCCCCTGTTCCTACTTTGCCTATCTGAAAGTTGCAGTCAAAATTGACCAAAAGCAAGCTTTCCTGTTCATGTCACAAGACCTCTCTTTGTTAATGAATGCTGTTATTTCTCTCAATGAAAATACAAGCTGCTTCTCTCTTCTACTGACCCCTCCAATCCCTATCTCATATCTCATTAAGATTAATGCAATTTATGAGGTTGAGTTACTCCTTGCTTTTTTTGGAATAACTTTAGGTGTTGTACATTGAGGCCCAGAGAAAATGGTTCACATCACAGAAGCTTCACGTTGGATATGCCCTGGGGAAAGCCGCTGGCCCCGCTGGGTTTCTTGACAAACTCTTCCAGCTGTGAAATCCATGGATTCTTACCTGCCAGGACACATGAACATCAGTTGCTAGATATGAAGAGTTATCCTGATGGTGTTCATTTTGTGATGGCATCTACGCAGCTTTTAAGATATATATAATGTTTTTAGTTATATGTATGTGTCAAGAAAAATTGCTGCCATTACAAAAACCATGAATCACTGTGTGTGCTGATTCTTCTCTCTAAAGATTCTTTTGCAAGGACAGGTATTAAAAATCAGGACCCATAGACAACTTGGAGGCCAAACTATTTCATTAAGAAACTTAGAAACTTCTTGACATATATAACCTGTGAAACTGAACACTAAATTTGCCTCTAAGTGTTGAGTATGAACTTTTTCCAATACTCTAATGACCATTTGACTATATAAAATCACATTAGGGAAAAGTGTACAGATATGTGAGTGGTTTATAAGATGTTGGTGGAAATGTGCCTTTTCATGTATCTCTGTAAGAAAAGAATTAAGTGAGGAAACCTTAAACTACATTTTCTTCACTGCCTTGCTGGTTCTCATCAAAGCTATTACTTTGCAAATCAGAAAGTTTGGAATATCTGTAGAGAAGTTTTGGGTTTTTAAAAAGGCGTATGTACATTTCTCCTATGTATCAATGTTTACTTTTCTCATCTTGGTTGTTTTCTTCCTGTGTACAACAGATAATTTTGTTGTTGGTACAACTTTATATTCTTTGATAGTTTAGTCAGCAATAAACTCTAGGGACAATTCTGGTAGCCTATAGAGAGAAATAAGAATAAAACTTATATAAGCAGAAAAATAAAGGACAGTTCTGCACTTTGTAGGCAGTGCACTGCTTTTCCTCTCAGTTTCAGCTGTCTTTTCATTTCTCTAACTTCAAAATTAATTTCTGGGTTTATCTTACTTAACATATGTTTAATGTATTTCACATTTTTGCTCCCCACGCTCAGCAAATCTTTCTGCATTCATTGTAAATATTTTTATTTAACTGTAGTTTTATGACAGGATAAAAAGCCTTTCTTTTCAGTGTACAATTATAGTTATTTTTTTATACAGCCTATATCCATTTCACAACATACATTTTGAGATACTTGTTTTTGTGAACTTTAACTGGAATATCCTCAAATCTCTTTTATAACTCTTTTGGATATTTTTCTTTTGTTTTTATTCTTTATTTTCTTTTCTGGAAAATCACAGTTTCTCTTTTTACAGTTCTTCAAGAAATCAGAAACCTTATTAAAAACTGTCAAAATTAAAAAAGCATGTTCTGTGAAACCAGAATATCTGTGTAAGTGTTTTTATTGTCCATTCTTCCTTTTCAAGATCAAAGCATCAAGGGACAAGAAAATAGGGTGAGAAAAGTCAATTCAAGCTTGCAGAATTTGGCTTGCTCACGCCAAATATTTATCCAGTGATTCATCAAAAATATTGCAAAATGTAGTACTGGATTTTTAATGATTGCAGGTTTCACTGCCAGTTCTTCTAAGACATCCTGTTTTTGTGCAGTGCTTTAAAAAAAAGAAAAAGTCAATACATTAGCTTGAACCATAATTCAGGGTCAACTGGAAGCCACTAATGGGATGGACATAGCTCATTATGAAGTGGTTTTTAAAGGAATGTAAATACTTTATTCGGTGCTACTAGAAAACTCGCATTTAATTTGATTGTAGAGAAATGTCTTGTAACTGAACAAGTTCCTGTTTCTGCTCACAGAATAAAGAGATTCCTCAAGAGTGAGATGAATCCTAAAAAGAAGTGGCACAGGCATGGCAAGAGTAATTTCTCACATTTTAATTCAGCTGAAATAAAAGGTGAAATTTCAGAACTACAAGCCATGGGATAGTGAGAACCAGGTTACTTGTTTATAGGAATCCTTATCATATGAAACGAACGGACACACAGGAGATGCAAACAGACCCTGAACTCTGTTGACAAATTAGGCACTGGTTAAGCAAGACACAGTGAAAGTAGAAAAGGGTAGAGGAAACAAGGTGAAACAGAAGGGTATGAGTCAATATCATAGAAGTTGAAGGACAAAATAATTGTGAATGTAGTCAAGGTAATACATAACTTATCAATTAAAACTGAAACTTGTCTGCATGAAATCTATTATTTTGCTGAACTTCAACATGTACAAACTGCTAATACAGAAGGGTTTGTTCCAACAATTTCTAACTATTGGGAATTGCTGCATTCTAGCTGCTGCCCTTGTTCCCTCTGTAGGTGGCTATACTTCAGATACAGGCCTGCTCCTGTTATATAAGGAGCAACACTGTAAGAGGAGCTCAGTCTGTGAACAAGAGGAGAGGCCTTGAGAGGCTTCAGCTCCTGAGGCATTTTCCTGAGTGCCTTTCCATGGTGCTCTGGATAAAAGTGAAGCCAGTCCAAACACCACTGTTTTTCAGCCCAACCACAGGTACTTTCCACCATGTTTCCTACCATATCATATATCAGAAACTTACTTAAAATAAAAAGTAGGGACAGCATAATTAATGTACAACCATATAACCTATATATTAGTGACATCAGCATATAGATAGCAAGAAAAGAGAAGCAGATGCTAAGAGGTAACTCTAGAAACTCAGTTTTAGAGAGAAGAACTGCTACCAAAGACAAGTTTTGCTGACAAAGCATAGTATGCCTGCTTTTCAACCTGCATAGCATGTGTCTATATGAACAGCTTACTCTAAAATTTAAGACCGATCCATGACCTTTTTTTCATATGACATTCTTAAAAGTGAGAATGCATAGTTCAGTGCAATGAACTGTGGTGTACAACCACATATAACCACAAAGGTTATATATATACTAATGAAGGTATAAAATAGAGAACAAAGTTGGAATGAAATGCATGGGAAAACTTTGGCTCTCATACTGCACAGAAAAAGGCAGGCGGATTTGTCTCTTGTGAAATATGAAGGAAAACACGTAACTAAAATTTTAAACATAAAAGTTTTTTGGCTTCTCTTCCTTCCAGGATTACTGAGGTAATGAAGAGGGGATTCTACTTGTACTCTCAGAAATGTTATTAATGGCACTTCTGATTGCCAATGGAAATATCTTTGCTGACTCCTGATGGACTGTATTAGTTTCTTTTGGAGCCGTAAAACATTGACTGTTCCCAATCATCTTAAAGATGCCCCTTCTCAGTCACTCTGGGAGACAATGTCTGGCAAAAAACCCATCAAGCTTAACACGTGTAAGCAAGGAGAAGTGTCCAGCCTCTCTGATGGGAGCAGCAGAGACACGGGCACATGCTGCTCCATGGCACTCCCAACCCTTCCCCAGTGCTGCTGCTTTGGCAGTGTTTTGACACTCATCATACAGCAGCAAAGAATGTTACAACATAGTATCTTCTCCCTGCTGTTAAAAACATCGCTGCCAGCAAAATATACATTTTAAGTAATTGTCAGATTCTTACTTGACCATAGTTTTCCACATCAGAAAGTAAGGAAGAGTATAAGAAAAGTGTCTCAGACTAAGTCAAATAGGAATTAGAGTGCAAGAAGAAGAGGGCTAAATAGCTTTGCTCTCTTGCACAAATCTGTAAGACTGAGCAGTGGAGAGACAACAGAAGAGAATATTTGCCAGAGAAAGGAACCTGATGCCCAAAAGGAAATCTATAGCCTTCTTGCAATATTTTTCTTAGGATTATATACTAAGAGGTTTCAAGGAAAGGTGTTAAGAGTTTAGAGATCTGTGAGGGAAGTCCTCCTCTCTTCACTTTTGAAATAAATTTTTTTCTAATATTCTTGCAAATAAAACAATACAAAGGAAATATGTGGCACAGAGGCATTTATGGCAGCTGTAAAGCGTGGTTGATATGATGCTGTTATCTTTTTGAGCCAGCAAAAATGTGGCTGAGTGGTGATGTAGGCTTTGATCTTTACCACCTGTGTTACACAGGTGATGGAATCCAAACAGGGTTGCTTCTGGCATGCCATGGGAAGGTTTTGCTCCCTTTTTTTGAGGATGCGTGTGGGTGAGCACGGATCTGCTCCATGCAGGTTGGTTTTTCTCTAAAGAGCCACAGTAGTTTTTGATGTACAGTTAGTTATTTTAATTCTTTTACACTGCAAAACTGAAAGAGAAGCGGACCTCTGATGAGTAGCAGCCTCTGGTTTTCTGCACTGAATAATGGAGGTGAGTGGCTGGGTGCTGAAGCAAAGTTGCTGCTGGGGTGTGGAAATTAATTATTAAGGTATAGAAAGACGTAAGCTGGGGAGGAAGAGAAGATAGACCGGCATAGTAGAGAAGTGGTGGTGTTTCATAAGTTACGTGGAGGATATGTGGATGAAATCCTGTTTTGTGCTTATAGGTGCACAAAAGGATGTGGATCCCCATAGGTATCTTGGTAGTTTATGGTACTTGTTGCCTGTGGAGGAGACATTTGTCCCTGTTTCTCATAATATGTTAATGCCCTTTTACTTCTCTTTGGAATGAATTGAAATTTAGAGGGCTCGCTCCCTTTTTCAGGACCATCTGAGGCTCCAAATCTGATTAAAAGAGCTTTTTTTGGTCTGGGCTTGGGAGAGTTTCAATGAAGCTGTTTCTGTGCATTTCTAAGAAATTCATTCACTCTCTGATTGCTACCAAACAGCTTCAGTCTCCAGAGAAGTGTTCTAACTTGTGAGCTTTCTGGGGAAGCAGTCAACGACTCAGTTTTCAGTTGGGCTATTATGGAGAGATGGATGTCATTTGGACATGGATCCAGTGTATATGTGCCCAGTGTTCTGAGGGAAAGCTGCAGGAGAGGAAAGCATCAGTCTCACTGCTCCTTGAGCCTTTCTTGAAAGGCCAGTCTATGTGAGGGCCTGGCTGCCATAACATTGAACTGAACCCTGGCAGAGAGACAGGTTTAGATCTGCATGAGGAATTGTGGTTTGTTTTTCAAACGCCACACCACTCTGAGGTAAGTTGTATGTGCTGCATGGCTTTAAGTCATACTTGTCGTTTTGGTATGTGGACTGTCAGAATGAATATATGTCAGAATATCTTCCCAATATAGCTAAATGCCTCCCCTAGAGCCTTAGTAACACAGAGATGAACACAGTCCTGGAGGTACTTGGTGTTACAGGTATGTGAAGCTCTGCAGTGTGCTTTGTATCTGCTGATGTGTAGGGAAGAGAAAGCCAGTGATGCCGTGGCTGAATTGTTAGAGGAAAGCAATTAATGTCTGCCACTCTAGTCCTCACTGCTCACCATGGACATCTCAGGTGATGGAGGTGATGCAGCTCAAAATCAGAAAGGAACCTCTACTGATGCGCATGAAAGTTGGTGCTTTTCAAAGAATTACTCCTTGTCTGTTCATGCTGATCTTAGAATGCCACATATGAATGTGAAATGACTGAAGTACTGTACTTTTTAACTCCGTAAACTCCTTACTCGTTTCATTTTGAATTTATGCAAATAGTCCAACCCCATAAATAGTGGCATTTTTTTGCTCCTTCTCACAAAGAAGAAAGAATGTCACCAACTATAAAGGAAAAGCGGAAGTTTGTATGGAAAACCTGAGGCTGGAGTAAATTAGTCCAGCTATTGAAATGGTCTTTATTCTGGATGAAGCTGCACCAGCTTGGAGGCCAGCGCTTGCAACTGGCGTAATGCAGGTGTGCTCGGGATTACCGTGTGGAGGTGCAGCGTGGTTCAGCTGCCTCGGTGGATCACACTAACTCCAGGAGGCAGGGAATCAGCCGGTATCAGTTAGCCATCAGGACATGTGCCTCTGGCTGGCTTGCTGCCTGGCACACGCCTGTGCAGTAACAAGAGACAGGCAGGACTTAGGAGCACATTAGGAGACAATTTGACACAGAACCGAACAGGCAGCGGGGAAGATGAAACAGGGAGTTCTAGAGGTAGGCGTAGAGTAAATTACCAAAGCGTTTCTCTTTTCCATGTGTTTAATTTGAAGTCTGATTTCATAATAAATGATCCCATGTGGTGCTTCCTTAAAGTAATACTTACCTAGTGTAAGCCTTTAAACATTCTGAGATGCCTGAAGCATGAAGTAATTTTAACCTATTAGCTGGGATGTACTAATCTCACTTAACAAATTTTTAAACTGCTATTGAATATTTTAATGTCTTTTTTCCTCCTTGTTCTGCTCCCTCCCCATCCCGCCAAGGGCAGGGATGTTACTGTTCCTGCAGCAACCTTGGCATAGATACAGCTGCATCATGTATGGTTGAGATGGTGGTGAATGGTGGTTGAATAGAATGTTTTAGCTGAATGTGTATGTTTAGAAAATATAATGGTCTAATATAGCAATATGGTGAGTAACTTTCTCCCCAGTTTAGCGGTAGGTTTAAGGAGAAGTATTACTACAGGTGTGGTAACTTCCTTTTGTTTTTTCTTTTCTTTTTTCTTTCATTTTTTGCCTTTCTTTTTTATTTTCTTTTCTTTTTCCTTTTTGCTTTTTCTTTTTTTCCCCTTCCATCAGAAGTATGACAAACATGATGATTGTTTCCTTGCACAAGACAGTTTGGCTTGACTCTCGATAGCTGTCTTGAAATCTCACTCAGTTGGTTGTACTTATTTTGGTGATGCAAAACAAAAGAAACAATGTTCTGTGCTTGTAGATCTTTTTGCAAGGAACAGCACTGAGAATCTCAGGAATGCAAGAGTTTTCCAATAAAAACATCACAGTAATTGCTTTAAAGGAATGATTCATACATGTAATCTTTCAAATATGCTGGCATGGATTTTGTTAAGACCGATTGACTTGGCTAGTGTGATAGGTGCTGTTCTTCAGAAACATACCTAATGATAATAAAGAGATCTTGTCTGATCTCAAAGCAAAGGTAGGGCTGACTAAGGCTAAATCTTGGACGTGAACCTTTCTGGACACCATAGCTTGCAGAAGCAGATGCTTTTTATTTTGGGTGATGCTGCACTGGCAGAAGTGACCGCTGTAATTACCATCACGATCCTGACAATCTGGTGACATTAATATGAATCATTCAGGTTGGAAGGGGCCTTAGGATGTTCCCCAACAATGAGTTCAGAGGCAGTCCAAAGTTCCTTAATTAAGGAAGCTTAATAATTTCCTCAGAAAATTGGTGATGCTCTGGTTGGTACAGCTGCATGTGCCTTCGTTGTTGCCAGGTCACGAGTCACTAATGTCTAGACTCCTGTCGACGAAGAACCCAGAAACTTTGCAGTGGAGCTGCTCACTCCAGGGCCTGTACAGCTCTTTCCTCATAAGAAGAGAACCAGGTTGCTTGAGAGACAAAGTCCCTGCTCTAACTCCCCCAACTGAACTGTGATGTGCATTATTAGTCTACTACCTCCTTCCGACTGCAATTGGCTGTAAAGGATTGCTGCTGCATGCTGGTTAAACAGTTCCCATGTCCTCCAAGGGATTTGGTTTTGGTCAGAAGCAATGTCTGAATAGTCCAGACCTGAGAAAACATGAATAAAGTCCAGATAATCTTGGGGAATGCTCTGAAGGTTTCTAAATGAAGAACAAGAAGAGTTTAGATGCAAGATCTACTTGACTGGTGTCTCCAGCGCTACTTTCAGTAGTAACTCTTTTCCTCAGTTTTCCATGACCAGCTCTTGATCAGGAGTAACCCTGCTAAAATAATATCACACTGAGGTGATTGAACTTATTTAGAAGCTTTTTCACCCTACCATTTCTTTTTGTGTTTCTATTGTACCCTAATTTTTCTAAGGCTCATGGTTATGGGATTCTCTGTATCTTAATTAATATAATTAAAATCTTCATTTGAATACAGTATTACTCACCAAAATTGATCATGAAAAGAGACAGGCTTGCACTGAATAAAAACTAAGTAAGAGCTTAATTAATCTGAATACAAGCCTAGGATCAGAAGATCAGAATGTAGGTGATATATAAAATACTAGTTATTCTGTATACTTTTACATATATATATATATATATATAATGTTATACAATATCCTATGACCTGTTCTGTGCATATAGGCTACTGAACTGTATAAAAATGAGCTTCACGCTTTATGTTGCTGCAGGGTACAGCATGTGATGCCCACCAAGTGAAGTGGAAATGCTATCAAAATGTGGACATCCATTTTTTTTTGTTTGCTACATGCATCCAGTGAAGTGGTAATTGTGGAAATAGTTTTTGGTTTTCCTTTCTGCAGCATAATTTTTAAGTATTCTATTAGAGTTTAGATTTTTTTTTTTAAATTTCTAAATATACACAGGAGAATTTTTAAGGTATTTGTCTAGTTATCTTAGTAAAAAAAGCTGGTGGGAGTGCAGGAGAAGAAAGTAAAAAAACCTGAAACCATCACCACCCCCATGCTCTTCAGAAATGCCCATGCCTTTGTTTGTATTCCATAATAAAAACAGAATGTTGGCCTTTTATAGGAAATTATGAAAGCAATCAATGAATAATATGATAAATTGCCTTAGGGCATGTTGGGAAATGCCTTAAGAATGGCTGAAATACATGTTACTGTTGGAGAGCAAACAAAAATCAGCCCTCTCTTACTACAGAGTACCTATGCAGTCACTTGCTGAAGAAGGGAGAGCGAGGATTTTGGTAAATTTTGGATTCACTAAAGAGCAGGAGTCTATATAGCTGGGAAGTAGAATAGGACTGTGACAGCCTCATGAATCCAGTGTGAGACTGAGAATTTCAGAGCTGGTGCTGCCACGAACAGGACACATAGGAGGGGGAACTGTGGTTTGCTTGCTGGCTAGAGTGGCTCCAGAGCACTTAGGGGTTTAATGTGTGGTGGATTGAAAGTCCTGGCAGACAAAAATGCATTAACAGAAGTGTTAATCTGTCCTAATGAGAATGTGGCTAACAGTTCCATCAACTCCATCTCTTTATAAGGACCACAGATTACATTTGTTTAGTAATAATTTTGAGGGGCGGGACAAATCCCCAAGCCCATACACCCTTCTTTCTTTTGTATTTTATTTGTAGAATTACCGAACCAGCCAAATCTCGCCCCCAGAAATGTACATGCATCTAGTTGAAAAAAGTTGACTTCCTAAAAAATCTTATGTAATTGGAAGGAAAAGAGGCTGTTCATTCTTAGATTCTATGAGTGATTGATGAATAAAAGTCTGGCCACCGTTGTGCTCTTTCTTTTAAGTCATTGAATTTCAAATAAAAAATAGCCTTTAAACTATGCCACCTGCAGTATAAAGTTGTCTTACCAGTATAGCTGCTAACCTGAAACATCTTAAATAACTTCATAATAACTTTATATATATATATATATATA
>VXAZ01007369.1:111139-210531 GCA_013399875.1 Gymnorhina tibicen
AATATATAATATATATTTATATATATATAAATAAAGAAATTACAGACTGTTGTAAGAGTGTGTCCTTACCATGGACACAAAAGGCTGTCTTTTGAGGAAAATTTGTCTGTAAACATTTTCTGATAACTGGTGTACAAGGATGATTTCATTATGAATAGATAAATTGGATTTTTTATCAGAATAAAAAATGCTTTTTAGTTTAATTTTGTTTCTTCTATTAAGTAGGAGAGTAAGAGATTAACTAAGGATTTAACTGATGTTTATTGGCTCAGCAAAGCTCTATTAGCTGATGAGCCAACATTTAGGGAAGCAAACTGAACAGGGAAGTTGCAGGCAGTGGAAAGCAGCATCCCACGTAGCTAGTGGTCATTTAGCTAGGTTGGCATTGGAATCAGTTTGTATGAGCACAGCATAAGTACAGATATAGCTGAGTATTCTAATGTCTCTTTCATTAGAAAAGAGCAAATGCATGAGCTCTTCTAGCATCATTTTCTTTTATAGCAGTCTTATGAGCTACAGTGGAACAGCGAGTTACTGCTTGATCTGTCTAAAAGCTAGAAGAGTGTTGTATTGCTATATGACAGGAATAATTACAAACATTCCACCAAATTCTTGGTCATTGCCACTAGCAAACTCTTCATGTCATTTCATGTGCTTTGGACAAAGCCTTGATTGTGACAATAGTGAGATCAAAATTGGAATATTCAAAGCTTCAGTGCTGATCCCCGTTCATTTGCTTCTGCCGCATCCCAGCCACAAGTGGGATTTCTTGACAGAAAGAAGAATAACTCCTAGAAGAAAATGATAACAGCCTGTGAAGGAGATGTTTGAAGTTACTGTAGAAATAAAGACAATGACCAATGTTGTTTCAGCAAACTGGTCAAATAGGAGCACATAGATGAACTCTATTATAAATACAAGAGCTCTGTGACCTCTCATCTTCCTCTGATGCTAACACAAGCTGTTAATCAGAAAAATCAGTGAGATTTACAGTGCAATTAAAGTAACTTGGTGTCAGCTTAAATGTTTACTATAAAAAAAACCCCAAACATCATCACTGGGAATAATATTTTTTCTTTATGTTGATAATGAGACAGGTTTAAAAATTAATATAGAATTTAACTGTGGTGGGTGGACAGCATCAACCACAGCTCATTTAGGCTGTTTAGTAGTAGGACCAAAAGATCTGGTTTAGCAGCATATTATCTGTAAGTCAAAAAGTTGAAGTAGTAACCCAAATGCTGTAGCCAGTTCTTAAAACTACTGTAGCTTCTCATATCCAAGTTTCCCAAGAAATGTTTGTGGCAAGTAATGTTAAACAAGGGAGGTGTAACCACTAGGAGTTTCATCTGAGTGTGAAAAAAAACCAAAACAACCAAACAAACAAAATGACCACTAAAACTGCATTCTGATTTCCAAAAGCATGAAATATTTCTTATTATCTGGGAGAAGAAAAAGCGAGATGCTAGCTGATTCCACAAAGACTGTCACAAAGACTTGAGGTTTAGAGAAAATACTGGGTGTTTTCAGTAATGCCTTTGAGGCTCACCCACTAACAGTAGTTCTGAAAAATGTCTTTAAAGTCTGCATCTTGTTCTTTTGATGGATTACCGGAATCTCAGGCTCATGCCTCAATGTAGTGCAACATAAACTGCAGCTAAAGCAGAGAAGGAGGAAATTAGATGAGAATGCCTGAAGAAACTTTGAATGTCCTTGCTTTGATGTATTTCACAATCTTAGCATGACTTCATAGCTGGCAGTATACAATATATATAATACTCAGAGAGCCAGCACGGCATGACAGACTGAAACAGCAGTGTACTATATAGCAAGTGAAAAGTGAACTAAATATGTCAGGAATAACTGCGAAGTTCAAACAAAGTTGTTATGAAGGTGTTGATTGTGGCTCTGTTGTTTTGAATTGACCTGTTTGGGTTTTTTAATTTCTGAAGCAGGTATTACATCCCTGTGATGTCTAGAAAGAATTAGAGCATTTTCACTCTCAGATTATAGCAAAGAACAAGTAAAAGTTATGTTGTTTTTCTGTGTAGCGTGCATACCTTGTAATTAGATCTAAGAGTAACTGGACACCTCACTAGACAAACTTGCAGTGAATAGAGATTTTAAGACAACCTAAATGTTAAAGGGAGAACAGCAGAGAGCTGTAATGCGTCTTGCAATGTGAAAAAGTGAGGATTGCCATGAAATGAGTATTAAACAAATGCTTTAGTACCGCTTCAAGGGCTTCTTTCAGGTGTATGTTGCTGTGACGCCTGCCTGCACCAGGGTTTTGCTAACAAAGTTGCCCATCAGTGGGCGGTAGTAATGACTTTGAATTTATTATATAGCCACGTAATCTTGGGATGGTGTTGGACACTTGTGCATCAGAGGCAGTTTTCTGACATTGGTAGACCTGGGCTAGTCATGACAAGTGCTTAGAAAGATTTATTCACAACTTGCCTGAAGGGGGAAGCACAGACAAAGGCGTCACTGTGTCTGTCCCAGAATTCAACAGATTTTTTGAGAGTTCAGGGCTTCTGAAATTTCCTCCTATCACATCACAGAGATTTGGGGTTTTTTGTGTACTTAGATCTGATTGCTTCAGTGACAAAAATGTTGGTGTTTTAACCACATTTTAAAAAATGCTTGCAAACACTGGAGAACTGGCATTCTTAACATGGCAAGAAGCAGCTTCTTGACTATCAGTGGCAATTATTACAAAATCTATTTTCTTGCTTTTGTGCAACGGGATGCATTCTGGGAACAACTTTGGAAGTGAAATGAGAAGAAAGGCAGTCATTTGACTAGCATAATTATTATTTCGAATATAAAGTGGATGACTGTTTTGTTCTTTTTGCTTTCACATCAAGTAGAAAATACAACTTTATTTGGCAGCTTTAGAAAGCTGATCTATGATTCCTCTAGTTTCTTTTTTACTTTTGTGTGTGTGAGTTCTAAAATGGGTGTTTGCAACCTAACCACCAAGTAGAGTGCAGTCTTTTAGTGGCAGAGGAGAAGTAAGGTCTGTCCTGGTGACTTAAATGGATACTTCCATTATACTGAAATACAAAGGACCAAGATCTCTTCTGGTTTTACTTTACAGACAGTAAAGTAATGTTTACAGTTCTGTTTCATCTATAGATAATTGTAGCCTTAGCCAGCACCCAAGGCATCCTGGCCTCTGTCCAGCAGGACCAGGGCAGGGATTGTCGCTCCATACTCGGCACTGGTGAGGCCACACCTCAAGTGCTTGTCCAGTTCTGGGCCCCTCACTCCAAGAAGGACATTGAAGTGCTGGAGCATGTCCAGATAAGGGAAACAACTGGTGAAGAGTCTGGAGCACAGGTCTGGTGAGGAGTGGCTGAAGGAGCTGGGGGTGTTTAGCCTGGAGCAAAGAGGGCTCAAGGGAGACCTTATCGCTCTCTACAGCCACCTGAGAGGAGGCTGTAGCCAGGTGGGGGTCAGTCTCTTTCCCCAGATAACAAGTGACAGAATGAGAGGAAATTGCCTCAAGTTGCACTAGGGAATTTTTAGACTGGATACTAGGAAAAATTTCTTTCCAAAATGGGAATAGACATTGAAACAGGCTGCCCAGGGAAATGGTAGAGTCACCATCCCTGGATGTATTTAAAAGATATGTAGAGGTGGCACTTGGTGACATGGTTTGGTGGACTTGGCAGTGCTCAGCTGATGGTTGTATTTGATGATCTTGAAGGTTTTCCCAACCTAAATGATTTTATGATTCTGATTTGGCTTCAGGAAGGAGTGAGTGGTCCTGAAACAGTGACCAGCACAAAGGATGAGAAGTGATCTGAGAGGCAGGTCTGCTATTTCACTGTAAAGCTGGAATCCTCTTTTGTTGAAAGATTAAGATGCTGTCTGTTACCTCTTACAGTAGTAGTTTACAATTTGATTTTCAGTTTCTCAGCCAAGTATCTGTTGTCAAAAGCATTCATGACTAAGGTAAAAGAATGAAGGATTTTGCCAAACAAATAGTAGGAAAAGAAAGGCTATCCATGTTCATTGTTGTTCCAGATGAATACTATATTAAAGACATGCCTAAGTAACATGGTTAAACTTGGTTTTGGTATTTTATTTTTATTTAATAATTTATAAGTGTTGCATTTATAATACAGCTTTTTTAATTTGCAGGTCACACTCTGTAGTAATTGTTTGAGAAACAGCATATGATAATTTGAAACAACTATGTATAATATCTTGAATGTAGCATTCAGTTCCCTCACATGAGATCATAATGAATTACAGAATTATGCTGGCAGTGGGGGTAATACTGAGAGGATGCAATGAGAAGGAATGAGCTTTCTCTCTGAGTCAAGTGGTCTTATCCATTTTATTTGTAATTCTAAATTTATAGCAAAGATAGGGTAAATAGTATTAAGGTAAAAATGTAGTCAGCTGTACAAAGACTGAAGCCCAATACATGTGAGCATGACCAGAGTGGAGTCTAGGTCGTGGTCAAAGATTGTCATCTGAAGCAGCCCTTGATGCAACTGAGTGAGACATGTCTTTTTCATTTCTGCTTTTGCCATACCTGTATAGGACTTAAAATACAATTGTTTAGATAATAGAAGCTGATGGGCAGCTAACATCTGAGAATGAAGTAAAGGTCTTACGGAGTCTGACATGGACTTAGGGTGCAGCAATTTAATTTTTAGTATAAATGCTTTGGATTCATGCCTTGTCTTGGTAGTATTCAATCTTGCAACTAATTTCTCATAAATTGCTATCAATTCCTTTCTAAAACTTCAAGGTAAATTAAAATAATACTGAACAACTCGGGCCAGTTTGTAGTTCTTGTAACATCGTGCATGTGCAATACTACTTTAGGATTTCCAAACTAAATCAACATCCTTTGACAAAAAAATGTAATCTTGATAAATTAGCAGCAAATCAAAACAACTATCCTATTTAAACATACTCTGTTACCTCATTGACACTGATGTAAAATGTTTTCCTCAGTAACAGTAAACAGAATGTGCTCAAATGAGAGGAAGTAATTTTTGATTATTTCATTATTATTATTATTTTGGATTAAGCCCACGAGGATCTCTTAAGAAAGTGTTGCATCACCTGACACACAGATATGTGACGGCTGTAAAATAATTTGAGAAGAGATTAATAAGGAGTATTTGTTTTATGAATTAATCAAATGTCAGGATCCAGTCTAGAAAAGTGAGGAAGATAGTTTGCATGTATTCAGAGAACTGTGCCAAATGTAATTTACAACTGTCTCTGTGGACAGCAAAGAACTCAGCTTATTTCAGAGTGCCCCCCTGGCTCCATTTTAAGTGATGTGTGTGAGATCTGGACAGATTGTTGAGCAGATGGTGCTGGTGTGAGATGGTGTACTTCTTCCAAAGCACTAGTTGGTGTGAATGGTGTGCTGGCAGAGAGGGTGTGCCGTGACCTGGCTACTAGACAAGGCAGTGATGAGAAAAGTGTTTGGAAAGAGGGAGCATTTGAGCCACCCTGAAAAGTTTGCTGTAAAACTCAGCTTAAAATACTCAGCAAATTTGGATGCTCATATTGTTGTTAGATTCCCAGCCATCACCGTATCTGGTCTGTTTTGTGTACCTGGAATGTCTTGTATTATTTCATATGGCTGTTCAGTGTATGCGCCTTTGGTTCATACCATGCTGCTGTTAAAACAACCGAGGGTTGCTTTTTCTCTTGATTTCCTTCCTCCCCCCATGCTCCTTCTGTGTGGTGTCTTAATCCCGGGCTCTTTCTTTATCAAAATGTAAAATCTCTTCTGGAAGAGAACATGCTGAAAATTTGAATGGTGCATTGTCTCACCCCACATGCAGTATTTGGCAGCCTCAGAGTGACTGTAATCACAGCTGCTTTCAAACCTACTTGCTGTCAGAGGATCTCCCACAGGCCCTTGTGAAAGCCAACATTAAGATCAGAGCTGGAGCAATAAACTTCTGTCTTCCATGGTTATAGACATCCCAAATCCTACTCAAAGGTGTGCTTAAACTGCAGCCAAAATCATCACTTTTCAGCTGGAGTTGCAGAGGTGAAAAAAACCCCAAACCTTTCTCTTGATATTGTTAAAGGGTCAGTGTTGAAGAAATATAGAGTGTAGTGATTTACTTACTAGATTTATCATCTGTCTTCAAAATTCTTGTAGTGGGCAATTCTTGATTACAGCTAAGAGCCTTTCTCAGTAGGTTCAACAAAAGAACTTTTTGGGGGGAGGGAGGGAGATTATAGATTTCTGGCTGTGGGTGTTGGACCCCCTATTCCCATCTTTATACTTGCAGAATTATTGGTGTTGTGTTGTCACCATTTAGTAATTTTGCCCCACAGGAATGTCATGCTCAGACCCATGGATAAGTGAGGCAGTGAGATTCTTGCAACACATTGAAAATACAAACCAAACAGTTACTCCTTCTGAAGAACTTGTAAAGTTCAGACTGGGTCTTGAGAAATCCACACAAATGTTCCTATTTTTTTTTTAAATGGGGTTAGTTTTATAGTTGTTTTCTTTAAATAAATAAATAAAAACTAATGAAAAGGGATCTCTTTCTTTACAAGTGGTTTGATCCCACTGCTAGAGAGGATGTAATCCAGATGACATTCTCAGGGGATAGTAAAGACTTTTGCCAATATTCCTACGTTGCTGAAAGATTCACCAGGCAGCATTCCTAGCTGGGACAAAATGCATTACTGCATCACTGTTAGTTTTACCTCCGACTTCCACCCCAAAGCCCCCTTTCTTAAATCTTTTGAGAATCGAAAAAGCAGCAAGAGTTCAAGTGAAGACCCTAAAAGTAATTCTCCATCAGTTTAAAAGGTAGCTTTGCAAAGTTTTGGTAAAGTAGTTAACTGAAACTTGACATTGTACAGCTTATTTTAATTTAGTAGTGTAATGATGTGGTGATAGAGTATTGCCATCTACCAAAAACACACGTTTAGGAGAATTCCAGAAGTTTTGATTTGTAGAAATAAAAGTTGTTCCAACTGAACATCTAATAATGAAGATTTTGAATAGCTGAACTCATGTCTTCGTGTAGAGTTACATTTTTTTCTTTTAAATAAATATTTTCCTCAGATCTTATAGTTTTGGCATTATTTGTTCTACAGATTATTCTAGAGGTTAGGAGGGCCTTGTGGCTTCAGAAAATTCTACCAGATGTTGCATCTTTCAAAAAATCTGTATTTTCTGAATCCTTTTTGTGGTTGCATAAGTTCTTTAAAACATTGTGATTAGTGTCTACCTACTGGTCATAAATCACCTGGTCCTCATCAGGCATATCTCTGCTTACATTTTATTTATTCATTCCTCAGTGTTACCAAATACTAGTAACTCACTGAAAATGTACCCTTATTAATGTTTTGTTCATGTAAACTTTTTGAAACATGACTTTAGATTACTTGAGTAAAATGGGAATTAATATATAGCAAATCCCAGTTTCTTACCAAATCCTTCGCTTCAGAACATCTTCACAGTTTAAAAAAAAGCAGCCAAATAAAAAAAGTTTCTGATATCATTCAGCTAAAAAGGATTAATTTTTTTTGTTCCCCGTGGGAGTACACAGCTGAAAGGGTCCTGTGCTAGCTCCCACTGGCACAACAGCTGACACACCTACAATTACAACAGCAGAGACTCATCCAGCAACTCCTTCCAAGAAGAACTGGTCTTTCTAGATATTCTCTGGGCAACTGTGGATACAGTGCTTTAAATCACTGATTTTATTTCATTCATATTCGTTGCTGTGTATATTTGCTTTCTCCTGTTACGCAGCGTTCTGTCCTGAGAGATAATCCCTTGGTTAGTAATTCATAAAAGGAACATTCACATGAATGAGTGCTCATAATCTTCTGCTCTATGAATTCTTGTGAATTTGGATGGGTGTACGTATCCATTAACACAGATACATCCATCCATCAAGCCCATCTCTCTATAGCCAGGCCTTATATGAATTATAGTAAACATAAATACAGATTCTGGGTTCTTCTCAGGAGAGATCGAATAGAGTAGCTGGAAGAGCACAGGCAAATACTGATTTCATTCTGGCATTAACTCACACAATTCATGGGCTATTTTAAGAACTCTCTTTGTATAGTTGGAGCTGAGTTTCAAACAGTGCTTCAAAGTAACGAGTGGTCTTGGCAGACAGAAACCTTCTGCCAAATTAGAAGTGAAATTAGACTAGTATAGTGTTACAACAATAAGGTTAATCGGTTAAAGGAATAATTTGTGGGATAGGATCATTAAAATGTCAGTGCCAGAGATGTTCCTGGACTGCACGTAGTGTAGAAGATGCTTCACTGAAAAGGGAGGAATAGGAAAGTCTGTTCTTCCTTAGTAACCGTAACACAAAGCACTGCTGCTTTTGTGCTTGTACATTCTTTTTCATTTAGCAGCAAAGTTCTTGGTAAAGATCAGAAAACTCTTTAAATAACCACTTCCTGGTACATCCTTGAGTTGCTGATAGCTCAAAGGAGAAACTTCTTTTTCAAGTGTGAGAATTCTGTTCCTGATCATGGCTTTTGTTGGTACTGTTTCTGACTGATTAATATGTACAAAGTGCAAGTAAAAATCTTAATTATTTGTATATGTACAAAACTATGACCAATTGCTTTTTTCTGCTGTTGAAAATTGTCACACAGGAGCACTTAGAAATGGCCACCTGGGTTAGAAATTGACCTTGGATCTCTTTATTCTGGTATTCTGTCTTCACTTATGAGTAATACTGGACTGAGAGGGAGATGTACAAAATTTTAGTGCATGTTAAAGTAGGGCAGTTTCAAATTCCTGTAGTAACTGTATGTCCTGTTATTGGAACCTATTCTAAATATATTGTATTATTCCAAGATATAATACTGTTATTTTGCACAAGGTTGTATCACCAATTTATGAGGAAAAATTTAAACCAACTTGTCTTAAAGAACAGAACTTCCTTGGTTAAAACTGGCAGGAATTGATTGTGTAAGTGAGGAACTCCCAGCAACACTTCAGTTGAGAAGTCAAAGCACTGAGTTGATGATTTTATCAGCTTTCATGAACAGCTGAGGAAGAACTGTACCTGTGGCACCCACAGCCACTCCTGAATATCTGGCTAAGGCTGCAGAGTTTCTTCCTCAGTGAAATTATACTTCTATAGTGCTAAACTTATGTCTAAACTGCGTATCTTTGGAAGGCCTTCAAACTACCATGCCACAGTATGTAGTTGGCTGATTTCAAGCCTGTTTGGGCTAGAATGGGTAGAATTCTTCCTCCCTCCTTTGCATCAAAAGGAGTCCAGGCATATGGGAGAGGCATACAAAGTATGTCTGGATTTGGCCTAGTCAGCAAAAAAGGAAAAAAAAAACCCGACCCAATACCTCTTTCATCACATGGTATTTGTGTAATTGATAACTAAATAATAATTTTTAAAAAGCCAGTTGTTTTGAAATATTAGTGATTCTGAAAATAAATGTGAGTTTCTAACAAGCATTTCTGCTGTTAGCTTGCTAGAATCCCTGACAACCCTTGCACATCCATGTTAGGACTTCCAAAATGGCCTAGAAAAATTGGTTCATCTTTCATGGTTATGAGGAGGCAGAGAAAGATTAGAAAAGGCCATTTTCTTTTGGAAAAATCTTTTGACTACTGATTATCCTACAGAGGTTCCAACAGTCCTGGCAATAAAACAGGGAGAGGCTGCAATGAAACTTGCATGTCCTAAAATAAGAGATAAAAGTTGAAGATAAGAATCTTTTTTGTGTTACGGTGTTTTATCTTCTTGTTTATTAATTCTGTGCTTGAATTGTGAAAATGGAATATGGTAGTGATAGGGATTTATGTCCTCTGCTAATGTGAGCTGCAGTTAAAACCTCACAAGAGCTGAAGGACAGATAATAGAAAATAAAACAAATGAGGAGCTCACATGTTTTCATAACACAATGGGTCATGGTAGTACCTCAAATGGGACAGAGGAGAAGGAAATAGAAAACCAGGGCTACCTTCAGCCTGCTGAGGGTAGAGAGGGTAGAAAGCTGCAGGTGAAATTGCATTTGATTGTTTTATATGAAATTTGTACCTTGGCCAGAACCCCTTATACAAATTCTTCACACTGGAAAAATGTTACTCAGGGGAATCCATCTTATTACTTTTTTTCCATTTTGATGAAAAAAGTAATGATATGAAGTGGAAAATGTCAAGTAAAATTAATCTAAATATTGGCTTCATGCAACACAATAGAAAACACATTTTACCGTGTAGTGGTGTTATTCACTAAAGTCCTTAACTACAGGTGTGCCAAACTGTCAGGACATTTTTATACAACTGATCGATTTTCCTCTGCTAGAAAATGCTGCAGTCTCCAGGGTTTGTTCTCCCCTTGGACCATGACCTAGAAAGGTTTTTAAAGACTTGCTGCACAAGACTCACCACTCCTTTCCTTTTGTGGTTATGTGCCAGATGGGGATATTTTCCATCTGCATAGTGTGGCTCTATTCCTGCAGCACTTGAGCATCTCACCTGGACCTTTCTGCTTACTCAAAGACAGTGGTGTGAAAGTGCAAGACAGACCCCACAGAGCTGGTGAGGCAACTGCAATTTAAGCACAGGTACAGTTTACTCTTGTTGCATGTGTGCAGGAAGTCTGTCTGTGCGTGTTCTATCCCTGACATACGGAAGCAGAGCGGGAATGGGGGCAACATTTGGAGTGGGTAACGGAAGCCTGCTGCCCTGGCTCCCTGAGGGTGTGCCTTGGGGGTGCCACTAGAAAATGGTTGTTCATCTGTGGTAAGGCTAAGATGTTAATTTTGTACTCTAAACCAGAGAGTTTCTTGTTTTATTAACTGGAAGCTAGAAAGAATACATGCTGATGGTCTTCGGTGCTTCCAAGTCAAGCAACTACTCTCTGATGAATATTTGATGCTAAATTTGTTACCGAGTTTGATTTTTAGATTTTTGGAATCCCTTTGGTAATGTAAGCCAAGATACACTGGAAATCCTTGTGAGAGCAAGAAATCAATCCCATATTTGCAAGCCTTGGCCAGTTTCCTGAATGTTTGAATGTCGCCCCTCTTGGAGTCTAGTTTTCTGAAACACAGCACTCATGATTATGTGCTGTTTGGATGACAGCTTGAGAAATTTGTAAGAGTGAAGGGTGACCTACTTGCATTTTAATTTTTTTTCTGTGTGCTTAATGAAGATTTTCCAGTTTAGAAGTTGATTGTAATCACACATTGTCTAAAAGCTTGTTGTGTACCACAAATAGATATTTTCCAAGCAGAAATCAAATAACTATTTAAGAAGAATATGTTTGTATCAAAACAATTGAGACTGATGTGTTAGTAACACTGCTACTTAGTTACTGCTGTTTATACTCACTTCCCATTGTTTCGAAGAGCCATGTTGTCTCAGGTCACCTTCAGTTCTTGATTAAGAATATTTTGGGCCCTCACTCTTATGGATACCCATCTTCTTTCTTCTTAAATTATTTTTTTCTTTCCTTCTTGAATTTTAAACTTTATTCACATCTACACACACATGTATAATTACGGTCAATGTTCTATTTTAAGAATTAAAAATAGCATGTGGCCACAGCAGTCAGCATTTGATTATTTCAGGGTTAGAAGGATGCCTGTCAGCAATGTTCTCTGAGGTATCTTTGTTTTGAAGTCCATGCATTTGTTCATAAATAAACATCTTTATGGATATTTATTTATGTCTGTAGACTTTGTCTCCCACTGGTGAGAACAGCTGGCTTACCTTCAAGACGAAACACACAGTCAATTTAAATACAATTTAAATTTGCTTCTGTTTCTCTTAGCTAATGAGTAGCAAGTGATTTTCCAGCCCTAATTATGGTGTTATTGTGTTTCCAAGAGGCACATTGACATTAAATTCTACAGTGGCTTAAAGCATCTTGGTGTAACTGTGTCTGAACAGAGCAAAATGCAGCCTCTCTTTATTACATGCAGCCAGTGACAGCAGCTGAGCCTTTTTTGTACGACAAAATGCAGGCAAACTAAATGCCAGATTAGGGCTGTTCTGCAGAAACCCAAAAAAAAACCAGTTAATTTTTTATTTGTGTTTTTGGGGGGTTTTTTGTTGCTTTTTTTCCCACAAACTCATTCTCTTCAGAAATGCATATGTCAGCTCTGATGGCATATTCAGGATTGTGCAGTGAACTGGGGGGGAGAGGGGAGGCTGTATAGAAAGTAGCTTTAAAAATTGAGTAGGTTTTAAAAATGTTTCAGTTGTACTTTCAGTTGAGTACCACAAAGTAAGTGGGCAAAGATAGGTGTGAGCCTTTTTCTTTTTAACTGGTTGTTAATTTTGGTTTTTGGCATTTTCTTTAGTGCACTAATGCAAAATTGTAGCAACAATCCCATCACCTGGAACTGGATTGCACGGCATTTGAAAAACAGCTTGTGTAAGTATAGCAAGTCCTTTCAGAGGGTACAGCTGGCTTGAAATGAGGATTGTTGTATGGGCTGTTGCATAAAATCTCTCTTCCTCTTTTTATTTCTCCTTTTATTGGAAATGTATTATAAGCACTGAATTTGAGCTTTCCTTGAAAGCTTTAAAAACTCTTATGCTCATATAGAGCAGCTTATGTTTTCCTTATGTAGCTCCTGGTGCCAGAGGAATTTATAAAGCACTTTTAGCAACCTAAAAGCCTGCAAAGTGTAGGATAATCCTTCTTCTTTAACACAGTCCAGTATCTCTTCATCAGCTGTCCTAGTGGTATGGCTCCTTACTGTGGTAAAATGCCTTCTCCACTGTGGATGTGCTCAGGCTTGCAGATGGGTTGAGGCTTGTTCTGACAAATGGATCTTGTTTTTTGTCTTACTTGTCTCTGGAAGGTTGAAATCATAAGAGTTTGTAGGATCTTTCTGAGGCTTACCTGGTAGTACCAGTGTGTTGAAACCATTTGCTTATATGCAATGGTACATGAATTCTCCTCACTTCTCCCTCAGTTTTGTCACATCAGTTTACAACTTTTCAAATGCATGATCTGCTGACATGTGCAAGTACTGACATGTGCAAGTCCCAAGTGTTCTATGGTCTTGAACCAAATTGAGACTCCACCATCCTCTTCTTCTAGAGGTATTTTTGCTGCTGGTTCATATAATTTTCTTTTACCATTTGGTTCTCTGTTCTCTTCCTAATAGTTCAAATATCTCTAGAAAGCTTCATAATTGTATTTTTCAGTGCTATGGTGTGAATGGCCAGGAAAGAAGCTAATGGTATGTCAGAGCCACATTTGAAGTTCTGTCTCTATAAGCTGGAGTTGCACAGAAGGTATTTAGGCACCTCACTTAAGACACCTAAATGAGATTTTGGAACCTCCTGTTCCCCGTCTTGTAGGAATTTCTTTTACCCTTTTCTTACAGCTTTCTGTCCAGGTTTTACAGACTGAAAGGAAAGCACATAAGTTGAAATCCTGGTCCAGAAAGCCACATGATACTATTCAGTGCTTCTCTGGGTTGGGATGTGAGCCCTTGAATCCACTAAAAGTTTGGTACTTAGACATCTTTTGAGGATGACTATGTGAGTGACCTGTCTGGAGATGGTGCTATATAGCACTAGGATCAGAAGCTGGGGGATTCTGGCTCACCCTTGTCTATCAGGAGTAAATGATCATGTCTCTCTCCTTGTTTAAACTGAATAGTGGTGATGACTTTTTCACTGCACATGGAAAACCCATTTCACGCTTTGTCTTACCTTGTATTCCAGACAACGGCAGTGGAAGGACTTCAGAGAGGAAAATGCAGGAAAATTGGTTTCTGATACTGATCTGAACTGAAACAGACAGGAAATACCATATTCTAAGCTTAGTGGGCACTGACAATTTTTTTTTTTAAAGAACCCTAGTCCTTAATATGACCCACATTAAGAAAATATGCTGTTAAATTCATCAGCTGTTCCCCACATGGTCCTTAAAACACTCTCCAAAAAGGTATCTATGAATGTAATTTTTTTGGTCTCAACAGATTATTTAGTGTTTTCTTACTTTTACATGTCTCAGAGTTGGATGCTTATCTGGAAAGGAAAAGGTCTTTAGTAGCTGGTTATAGTCCCAGGTTTAGATAGCATCTCTTCATTTGAAACTTTATTAATTCATGTAAAATAGAAGAATATTTACCAGCATCAGATTTAGTGAATGGAATGCTTTTCTTTTCGACCTTAAACCAAATTATAATATTACATTTTAGACAAATGAAGTTTCTGTGATTGTTTGAAAGTAGTGTGTTCTACTTTTTTTATCTTTAACACTGAGGAAAAAACCCCTCACCGTTTTCTGAAATTAAAATCTAGTTTTATTTTGAAAAAGTGCTGCATTTCTTGTCTGGCTCAAAAAGCCTTTAGGCAACAGATACATTTCAATGGGGTTCCCTCCAATTTACAAAGAAATTACTGGGTCAGGGCCAAACAAGTTATGTGGCTGCTTTTCTTACAGCTGTCAGTGGCTATAACCAGGAAAGAAGCAGAAATCTTCCAACTCTTTTGTGTGTCACTAAATCACCTTACTACTGTGTCATCTATAGCCTCTTCTCTAGCACCTTCCTTTTCACTGAGCACGGACAATAACCTTTACCTGATATTCTGTTTGGGTGGTCCTTTTACATATGGCAGAGAAATAAACAATGTGAAAGTTTAGCTCGTTCAAGGAACTATATTATATTACAATGCTTGGTTAGTTTAACTTTGGCGCATGATCGAATACAAGGGGTAATTATATTCTTGAGTTATTCAATATTTGAACAGCTTGGAAAGAACAATCTTTAGGGAGGTGGAGGGCTCAGTTTGATTATAGAGCTGCCTTATTTATGCCTTATGGGACTACATGCTTGCTGTCTTGTCTCTGATTCAAGGTGCAGGAGAAATAAAATACTGACACAAAGATTTGAGTTAGAGTTAACACCAATGGGAGTATTTTGTTGAACAGTGGGTTTGATGAAGGTGTGGTCTCACTGTTCCACATTGTGCAGCTTCCTTTTCAGCATGTGTAAAAAGAGGAAAAGTCTGGCTAGTTTTATACTGAAAAATCAAATAAGCATTCATTCTGGGTTTGTTGTCTGCCACCCTAGGTAAACTTCTTATTTCAGTTCCTACTGTCTACTTGTAACTATAATTTTCTTTCAATCTTAGCTATATAGCCCTTAAACCATCACTGGAAATTTATGGGCAGCATTTGACCTGTCAAGCATATTTGAAAATTAATGCATATCTAAATCATCCAGGCAGCCCTGAAGTCCCCATTTTTTAGTGTTTCTGCACTATTGACTATCTCAGATGTGGTAACGTCCTCTAACGATGAGTACCTGAGGGCCTGAGATATCCATCATTATTTGGCTTTTGTTTTGCCTCCATAAGCTATGTTGCTCAGTCTTTGGAGCTGTGTTTAATGTGTCACTTTCCCAAGTTCTGTGATGCTATAAAATCCTGAGAGGCCAAGGCTTTGAGAGGCCTTGAGAGGCCAAGGTAGCTGACTGTTTGAGGGACACTTGAACCGCATGATCTGTCCTGCAATGAACATCTGTTTCAAGATTCACAGCATGCTGGGAATGACTAATGAGTGTTTTTAAGTTCACTTTATGAGTGAATATCTGACTGGCACTAAATGGCTGTTGCCTTTCACCTAAAAGATATCACAGCACACTCCTGAGCTTTGAAGTATTTACCTAGTTCTTTCTGTCCATCTTCTAGCAGCACAGTAATTTGAATACATAAACTTTCTGCGGATGTGTAGGCTTTCAGGGAGTCATTAAGTATGGAAGGTGGCTTTCCAAAAAGATCCGACATGATTGAGAATCAGCAGAGAGTTACTTGGTCATTACTTCTCCAGGGATCCACATTCCTGAGAAAACAGAAGTTTCCTGACTTGAATGTAGGTAAATGAGGGATTTCTCAGCACTCAAGCAAGTCAACAATTCATAGCAATTGAGTGCTGTTGATATGCCTAAGGGTCTCACTGTGGATGGGTTTACAGGGCACTGTTGTGCAATCTGAAGGGCTCTGGGTGAGTAGGGAGATGGCAGGAAGGTGCGAGTAATTGTTGTTAATTTTCCTGTTAGGTACGAGCACAGCCTCTGTCGCTAACTCTAGAATAACACCTGTCCTCATCACAAAAGGCCACAGGTAGAACTCCCCTCCCAGGGAGAACTATTCTGAAAGGGGGGAATCTGTAAGAGGGCCTTGATGATGAGGATAGTAGCAGGGCCATGCAGAAGGGAGAAAAATCATCTTTATTATTCCTGTAGTACTGCATAAGAACCACCTGGTTTTGTGGATATAAAAGTGTATGTTTCGTAGACTTTGGTGAAACCTAAGACTGTAGACTGGAAAAAACTACGCAAGTTTGTTCTGAACTTCACTGAAACCATTTGCAGATTAACTGGCAGGCAGACAAGGCATTTATGACTCCTGATCACTCCCACCAGCTGGACATCCATAGCTTTCCTTGTATTTGTTCTGAGGACAGATGATGGCAAAAATCTTTAGTTCTGCTTTGGCTGTAACTTGGTTATATAAGAAGATAATCTATCTGGTCTGGTTCCTAACTTTCCTGCAGTCTTTTTTCATTTTAGGAGAAAGAATTATCTTGTAAATTCTTGCAAGGATGCAATCCATGTTCCTGCTGTTCTCAAACCCAATTTTGCTGTAACACTAGTGTGTGTGCATGCGAGTGACCTTAGGCTGCTAGAAATAGAGATGTGTTAGGCCAGTTGATATGGCCCATTGTGTTCTTCCAGTTTCTGAGAACCAGCCATATGGGATTAGGCAGTAGATGGACCCTTTCCCTAAATCCAATGGCCAAGTCCCATCACCGACAGTGAGGACAACCCCTTTCCTCCCAGGTGATTCTTTGTTCTTTACACAGTGAATCCCATTCCACTGCAGGAGAACTTTCTGTGGTGCATGAAGAGCAGAAAGACCGAGCCATTAAAATCAGCTTAAAACCCTTAAGCCCAAGATGTCACATCTGCTTTGCAGAAATTACAGCATGAAAACAACATGATTTAAAAAAGAATCATTTCAAAACAAACATTGTAAAAACTTAGTGGAAAAACATCTGCAGTTTTCAGACCATTACAGCAGTTTGTCAGGGAGGTCATGGAGCATTTTTGCATTTTGTTCCTTGAATTTATTATTGTTGCTTTATATTTCTAAATAGCATCATTTCCCACCAAGGAAGTTATGCTTATGTCAGCAACAGCATGTAGCTGCTAGGCAAGGTATACAGGGTGCCTGAAATACTGCAAAGAATGTGATAATTAGGACAGCACAATAAATATGAGAGGCAACATTTACAAGCGATTGTTCTTGTAAATTGTCTTAGAGAATGGAGATGCCTGGAAGAAAAAAAAAAGAAGAAAACAAGCTAAAAAATCCTTTCCAAGCTGCTAGAGCAGTCAGCGGAAGAAGCAATAATGCCTTTTTACATGCAAATAAAAAACCACAAACACAGTCATATTTTTGATCAGAAAAAAAGTGCTACAAGTATGGCTGCACTAAAAAGGGCAACATCACCTAATGAGGTATTATGCCCATATGTTGTTGGCCAGGTATTGGAGCTAAAGCTGCATGGTGGTGGCAGAACTGTCTGTGTGAGGTAATGATGTGAAGAAGCAGAGTTGATCTGATCACACTGGACTTGACTGGAAATTCTCTCCCTACCCTACCTTCGAACTAGCTCGCAAAGCTGACAAGGTGTCTTACCAAAACCCTACTTTCCTAGACAAATGGAGGAAAGAGTGAATGCTAAGCAGGATCACCCAAGAGCTGACACAAGACCACTTATGCTAACATGGTCACTATGAGGACTTTGGGCCTGCAGACCTTCCAAAATGCTTTATTTCTTTATGAACTTTTTCCCAGCTTGGCAGGTATGATTGAATGGCTAATAATCTTGCCATTGTGACAGAAACGTTTGCTCTCTCCTTCTGTCGTAGACTGGGGAAAGATTGAGGAAAGCCAAGGTTCCCAGAAAAGCCTACAACAGAAGAGTAAAAGCATGAGTCACTTTGGTGGACTCTTGTGTACGTTCAAAATATGCTTGTTGTCATTAGCACTTGATTAGAAGTGCTGTTCCTGTAGGAGTTGAGTCAGTTGTTAAGAGACAGTTTTGTAGTGACTGGCTTAAATCAAGTCTCTAAACTTCTGGTGTAACAGGACGCAATCCTGCCCCTGATTAACATTAAGCAAACCTGTCTCTTCAGTTGTGATGTCCCAAAGTCCGTGGTGTAACCTACAAAAACACGAAACTTCTCTGCTTTCCAGTGCCCAGTGTCACATATGGCTTTCTGTAGCTGACAGAAGGCAGATGCTGTCAGACTTAGACTACAAAACTAAACAAGGATTGATTGCAGTGTGAAGGATCAGTGTAAATTTTGCCTAGGGCTAGGTTATGAGAGTGTTCTTTGGGATTAGCTCAAGGCTCTTCCTCAGACTTCACATGGCAAGTGGGAGGCCTGTAACAAATCTAGCAGGATGTGCTTTAGTTGTTTCACAGCTGCAGAAAGGAGCTGAACCATCAAACAAGCGAGATGTCTGATGTTAGTGTTTTATTCTATCATCCTGTAATCAAGCTACACCCACTGATGCAAAGCTCCAAATAATTTGGCATGTACAGAACTCATTCAACATGCATCTGAGAAATCCTCTGAAATTCCAGAGCAAGTGGGCTACTTAGGTTTGCTCGGAGTTACCCAGGTAATGCAAAACTGCAAATAGTTTGCAACAGTTAACTTCCATAGCAAATAATGAAAATGAATGGGAAAATGTTGAGAGCTCAGTCTTGATAACATTTCATTGACACAAAGCTTTTTTTTCCAGATACTTTTAATGTAGCCAGATTTAAGCAATTTCTGCTAGCTATTTCTTGGTGGAGATGCCTAATTTCTCTGTGAGTGGGCAGGGGTAGTACTCTGCTATTTTTTAAAAATTTATTTCCTTACTCTACTACTTAAAATGAACTTAGGCTACCATCTATTTAAAATCTGAGTACATGTATAGATATTTCTTTGGTGGACAGCAAATATTTTATTCATTCTCTTCTTTTCAGGAATATGCTTGTAAGCATTTTTTCCATCTGATTTTGTGCACCTGAACCTATCGTTAAGCTGAGATAAGGCGGGAAACCTGTGATCCACATTTAAAATGGTGAATTAGAAACACTTCCAGTCATGTTTAATGCACGAACTCTTGTCTCCTTTAGACTTCGATTAGCAGACAAAGTAGCCCCTTCCTGTATGTGGAATCAATCGGGTGGGCTGTGCCATACATGAATGCAGTCCCAGTGGGATAAGGACAGGACAGAAGGGCAGCACCTTTGTAGGATGGGATGGGAAGAAATTACTACTTATACTGCCAGGTGCTAATGAGAAAACGGGGACATTGCACCTGAGCTGACAAGCAGCTTTTTTTTCCCTGCATAAAGGCTGTCCACTGAGAGCATGGGCAGGATGAGGTAGATTTGACATACACCAGAGAGGACTGCCTTCACCTGTGTCACTTCTCATTTCTAAGGCAAAAGAACAAGAGAGTGAGATGATGTTATGTGTGCATGTAGGTATGAGAGAGTTGTGCATGAGCTGATTGTAGATGCTACGTGTATGGGAACAGACTAAGAACTAGCCTGTTGGAAGAGCCAGGCACAAAAACTGGGAACCTGGTTTTGTTTCTGCTGAAGCAGAATATATATCTTAGATTTCTGAAAAAATACTTGTTTCCACTTAGATGAACCAGTGTTTACTGGTTTAAAGTGGAAACTTTGAAGTGTCTGTGACTTAATGGTAAAAGCCAGCTAATGTTGTCACTATGACTGCAAACAAATGGCCAAAATAATAAACTCAAGGATGTATGTGGAAAGTCAGCAGTGCAACCAGTCTCTTTCCCAGAATGGTTTAGAACTTAAATACTATGAAAAAAAAGCCCATGAATTTCCCTGAATTGATCTAGTTGTAAGGAAAATCTAAAATTTCCACCAAAATATTTTTATTTTGTTAATCTTGATGCTGATAATCACACCCTTGGAATAAAATAAGACTCCTATGCCAAGTCAGAATATGTCAGAGATGTGGTTGATCTAATTCCCAGCCCAGTCTTCTTTAGTTAATAGGCTTTCCCCTCATACAAAATATGCCATCCATCTTCCCCGGTCTAGTCCCAGGTTGTTCTCCATTTTACATCCAGAGTTTGGATGGTGTAGAAATCACTAACTGGCCTCTGCAAAATTCTCACCCTCCCATTCTCTTTTTTTTCCTCTTTGTCTTTCTTTTATTCTCTCTCCCAAACTGATAGTGCAATTCACAGTCAGCAGTAGATGATAACGTTTTCCCTTTCTGTGGTTTGGAATCTCTGCTTGAAAGGATGTTCTGAAAAAATACACCATCAAGGAAGAACCTGGTAAGAGTACTTAAGCAGAGTGTATGCTCATGGGAGTAGCAGATGTAGTAAGCTACACTGCAGGTAATCTTTGCCTCTAGTGATTCATCTGGACTTGTAGGTCGAAACTCCTGATCTCTTTGGGGAGAGTCAAATATGCCCTCAGAGAGAGAAAAATCACAGAAACACTCCACAAGTCAAAACTGGTGGAGTTTCCAACTTGTTGACTGTGACGTATTCCAAATGGAATGAAAATTCATAAAATGGCAGTTGTTCAGATGATTTTCACAGAGTTATCTAGGTCCTTCACACTACAGAAGAAGCTGAGACATCCGAGAGTAACTATTCAAAGTGAATAAGTTGATGAGTTTGAAAAAATGTGTACTGGAAACTAATACAGCTGCTCAGTGTTTCCACAACTTGGCTTCTTAAAATAAATAAATAATTAAAACTTGAAAGAAACTCTAAGATCTCATTTCTGGTATGGGGGTGATATGTCAGGAATAGCACTGGAAGGTTAGTCTTGAGTCACAAAACTGTCTGAGATTCCACATAATGTCTTGGGAAAAATATTTTCCTGTACTGTGGGTGTAGGGAAATGCTAATATGTTAAGGTGGTCTTGTGGGACCTGTGAATCTTTAATTACATTCTCTCTTCAAAGCCTAATAGTTGGATCTAGCTTGCAGTAGGTGCTCAGAAAAATGTCAGTGGGTCCCAATGAACTGGTGAGTTCTTGAGACAGAGGTTATTGAAACCATAAATAACACGCTAGCAATAAACTCTACCGTGAGGGAGTTGTGGTTGTCTGGTTGGGTCTCAGTGTGTGAACAGGTCAGCAGAAACAACTTCAAAACTTTCCTTGCCTTGTGAACCCTGTTTGTCTCTGGCTGCAGAGTAGTTCCACATCTGCACTTCTGCGACACTTTGTGCCAAGTCCTGTGCACTCTGGTCCCTGTGAGTCATCACATTGACCTCAGCTGGATGGCTCCTGTGAGGAAAATGAACACAATTTGGGTCACTGCCAGCATAAACACTAATAGTTAGTCACTGTGTCTGGACTTCAGTTTCCCTGATACTTCAAGGTACCTTTTACAGCTGCCAAACATGGAATATCTGAAACCCTTGTGCATTGTTACTTGAAGGCCAACAACCAGGCAGTCTTGAGGACTTGTACCATGATGGTTATCCCAGAAAACGTTCCATGTTACGCAAAGACCAAAGATTCCATGACTTCTGTTGTGGGCTCTCTTTCAAAATATGTTTTTTATTTCAAGAAGACTATGTTTCCTAAGAAAGCTTTTAGTGACATGTTTATTCATGTTGGTCAAATGAAAGTCATGTGGCACACCTCCCTTTCTGCTGTGGTGAGCCACAGTGTGTTTGATATAATCCCACTATCTTGTGTGAAAAAAAGCCAGCTGAATATCAGATGTGCCTGGCTTGCATGTCAGTAAAACAGAAAGCATGTTACACAAGTCACCACACTTCATAAACTCTATTTCTATTTTGGAACAACCCTGCCTGCAACTTTTTCCACTATCTTTTCTTAGGCATAAGGTGAATTCAGGGCTTTTCCTGAGGTAAGTGCATGAAAAGAAGACACAAGCATGAGGAAAGACACCAAAATACCCAGACTTTGATGTGGCTTCCCATGTTTCTGGGGGTAGTGTATTGATGGGTTAGCTGGTTTTATACTCTGCAGTGGTATGAAAGTGATTTCAGTAAGGGACTGTTGAGTTTTCTGTTGACTGTTTTCTCCATTATCAGGAAGTCAAAACTCAAATGAAACACCATAGCTCCAAATAAGTCTTTGAAAAATCAATATATTTGTTTACCTTTAAAAAATAAGTGTAAGACTTAATCAGAGTTATCCACTGCCTCTAGAAATAAAGAATTCAAAGACCTTCACATTAGGATGGGTAACTACTTAGTAGGGTTATTCAGCTTTACTTTCCTGCTTCCTTCAGACCAGTGAAAGAACTTAGGACTGAGAACATAAGATCCTTTTTGTGTGCATGCAAATACACACAGCGCTGGTATAGGCATCTAGTAGGCACATCTACTAAGTTAATGAAGAAAACTGTGATATGCTGCACAACTGGGTAATTGCTGAGCTGATGCCATACTTACCAGCTTGGTCTGTTTTGGTTTTTTCATATGCATGTTTAACTAACTAAATTAACTTCTTGTAATATTAGGTATTTAGGAATCCCATTCCTGGTGGTTGAACAGTCAAGTTGCACCAACATGGAAACAGAAGCTGTTGGATTAGTAAAGCTCACTAATGGATGTGAAATGGGAGTATCCCAAATGGATGGCTCATGCCAGTGACTAAAAGCACAGCGAGAGGGGCTTTTTGTGAGAGCAGAGGAAACACGTCAGATATGGGAAGCATAAGGTCAGAGAAGTCCATGTATGCAGAGGACATCGATGCGTGTGCTTAAGTGGCACACAGTGGCTGCACCACCTTTAATCTGAACTGCTTCACTCGTGACTGATTTGGAGGAAAAGGCCTGTGTGTGGCCCCACTGCCCAAGGTGTGCATTCATGGAAGAGCCTGTATGACCTGGTCAGGCAGGAGTGACATTTGTAGCAGTTTTGATTGCCCCAGAAATCTGCATCTTCCTCTCAGTCATTCCAAAGCAAATTGCATCATATTTTAAGTGCTGTGCATCTACACGTGAGCCCATTTAATCTTGGGACACTGCACAATATTTATTTCAATGCAGAATTTGTCCAGTGATGTTTATTTTTGAAACATCTATTTCATACAAGGTATTGCTGCTTTGTCTGTAATGGATATCCAAGTCTGAATCAGCAGATAAAAGTGCTTGGCAACATAGAATACAGAGGAAAACTTCATTTGTTTCACCCAGAGAACAGTGACTTGCAGTTAGCAAAATAAAAAAGTTCTGCCATCCTGTTGGTGGAAGCTTAGGAAAAATCAGATTTAGAGAGAGAAACAGGAGAAGAACAAGGGAGAGAGCTCATGGGAACAGCAAGATTCTTGTTCTAAATCAAGTCTGTTTAGTTTCCTTATTTATACCACGCCTGAAACTCACAAAGTTTCCTGAGAACAAAGAAATTAAGTGAACTTAAACACAACTGGATGTCCCTCTAGGTACATTTCATTGTAATGCATTAGTGAAAAGTGAAGGATGTTTTGTTTGACAGGAAACAGACAAAAATAAGTGAATTAACATAATAAGTGAAAGAAACACACTCCCTCTTAGCCATGGTATTGTGCTACTGCTCTGTGATGTGGCTGTTGCTGCTCATGATGTTCCCTGTTCTGAACATGGCCTGGGCAAAGAGCAGGTGACTCCTGCTGTTTGAACATCTTTTGTCATTGTGTTGTACCTGCTGAAGCCAGAAATCGTACCTGGCTATGCAAAGCAATTTGAAATCACTTTTCTTTATGGTGTTCTTGCTTGCCTGTCATCAAATCAATCTGTGCAGGCCCCAGTAATTTTACTAGTTAGAACCAGTCTGGAATGCAGTTTTCTTCCTCCATAAGAAGCAGGTGCTGCCACCCTTATAAAGACCTTGTCATTAGTTAATGACTGAGCAGTCATGGGCTTGTGCTTTTAGGACCGGGGCTTTTTTTTCTTTCTCTACCTCCCTCATCCCTAACCCACCAGTCCCTTCTGTTTTACTCCTTCATGGGTATTGGAAGGAGAGGGCACTGTACTCTTTGTGCAAAATTTAGCTTTGGGGGCTTTTTTCAGTTAAGTTCCACAAAGGTGGAAGTGAGCTGATATAGAGTAGCTGTAATGTTTGAATGTTTGAAGTACAGTACTGAGCAAAGAGTTAATTTTAAATGTGAATGGGTCACTTGGTCACAAACCCAGGACATCTCCAAGTGGTCTTGTGGCACTTGAGTAGTTTCATGCAGCACTTGTGCAGTTATTAAACAGAGGAAACAAGGTGCACTCAAAAGAAAAGTTATCCAACTAAGAGGAGCTTTACAATTTTTCAAACTGCAAAGACTTGGTAGTTGCAGTGTCTGTGGAGCTCTAGGCTCTGTGGTTTATTCAAGCCTAATCCCAAACTGAGCAATAAAATCAGCATTTTCCTAGGCTGAGGTGCCCAGAACAGGGGAGGTGCCAAGGAGCACAGTGTGGAGGGAGCAATGCTGGGACAGTGCCATGCTGCCCTTGGCATGACTTTTGTAGTTGCAGTGTCCCTGGAGCTCTGGGCTTTGTAGTTTTCTCAACCCTAAACTTAAGGTTAAGCCTAACCCTAAGCAGAACAGTAAAATCAGGCTTTTGCCAAGGCTGAGATTCCCAGCTCATTGGTGCAAAAATCAAGTGAAAAGTTGTTTTATAACTGGAAACATATCCAGAGCTGGATGACCTTAGTGGGTCCAGGAAGTCACAGCTGCTGGTCAAGTCTGGTTAATTCTGGAAATTTTTTCCTTTCTTTTTTCCTTTCTTTTCCCCCTACTCTCCCTCCCTTGCACACTTCATCAATTTCTAATATAAAAAACAAACCATTTCCTCATTTTCATCATTTAATTTTGAACTGGATGGGAATTTTCTCTGTGTCCTCAGAATGATGAGGGCAGAAAGCTCATTTATCAAAGCTCTGCAATGAACAAAGCCAGAGCAGAGCAGCATAAGCATAATTAACAAGGAAAAAATGGAGCTTGTGGCTTGATGTTGATGGATACAAAATGTGCCACAAAAGCAACAAAGCTTTGAGAATGCTTTGAACATAAAACCAGTCTCACGGGATGAACAATTCCATGACAGAGAGTATATTCAGGCTAAGATGGATAAGCTCAGCTATCATGATGACCATACAGCTGCTGCAGTGGAGGATCTAGGTACCTGATGGATGTGTTTTGGGGTTGTTTTGGGAGGGAGGAGCCAGCTTACTTACTTATTTTATCTTGGCATGCTGCTGTTGGATAGAGCATTTTTGTTATTGTTAGTTTTATAATAGCAGAATGTGTGCCACAAAGGGATTTGTCCATAGTGAAATGGCATGTATTTGCTTGAGCTGTCATCAGCTCCTCTCCGTAGAAGACCCCAAAGACAGGACAGATGTGGTTACTCAGGCTCTGTTTGTATACATGATCACAAACCTACTGCAGCTTGTCATGCAGCTGAGCTCACTGCTATGGGCAGCACATCCGTCTTCTCACCCTAACACCCCTTAGGGAAAGGAAAAGTAAAATCAAACTCCACTTGACTGCTTCTATCAAAAGCATGTCATAAAGGATCCAGGGAAACAAGCTTTGAAAAATGCATGTCTTTTCACTGGAAAGTGTTTCTTTTACCACATCCATATTTTTGTTTTCCTCTTGACTTAGAAGGCTTTAATATTCAGTTCCTGCAAAAATGTGTTTACATATTTGTAACAATATGGTCAAGTGTTGGACCAACTAGAAACGGAGTTTCAGCATGCACAGTGGAAATTATCTTGGATAAGAATAAACCAAAATTCTCTCCTGAATAAAGGCACAGATACATTGTTGCCTTTCCCTCATCTTAAAATTAAAAGCCAAACATGGGTAGAGGGGAAAAAAGGGTTTTACCTCGGTATTTATTTAAGGATCCTCAGGTGCACCACATCCAGGTAGAATGCACTGAAATGCACCCCAGGATGCACACCGAAATGCACACAAACTATGATTCGTGTATACAGTTACAGACCTTGCAAATTAGCAGATCTGTCAAAGATTCCCCAGTGAGAGGCTCAAGAGAAGCCCCCATCCTGAGGAACCTTGCCCCTGGAGGGGCCTATCTTGGTTTACAGAATGTGTTCTGGAGAGGACCTTGGTGTCTGGGGCTTTCTGACCCAACTGCGAGGTTTCCAAGATGTTTGGTCTCTTGGCTTAACGGAACTTTGGGTCTAAGCGAGTTATCAGACTTAGGGAATTACAAGTATGTGGGCTAAAAGCACTAAGGATACATAAAAACTGTATAAAAGCTGTATAAAAGGGGTATATAAAAAAGCCAAAAAATCATCATGGCATCACATGAGCACGCAGGACAGAGCTAGAGAGTGACAGTCCTGCTCTGTGGCAGTCCGAGCAGGAACAGCGAGGGCTACTACAGAAACCTCTGAGACTCCTGCATTTTTGAGATTAGTGGCAAGATTTAAGCAACAAAAAAAGAAGGAAATGGATCTCACTTCTGCATTTATGTGTTATAGAGCTGAACAGCTCCAACATAGGGTTGTTTCTCAAATGTTGTAAAAAGTGAGGAATTCAGTCAATTTACACTGCCTTATTATTGGTGTTAACTTTATATGGATAAACTGCCTGGTTCAAGTCAGCAACACAAACGTGACTTATTTAAACATCTTTAGGATAAAAACACTTCTTTACAGAGCAAGCTGGTTGAAGGGCACATACAGACTATCAGAAGTGATTGTACTGCTGATCATTCATTAGTTAATACTGTTCAGCAGGTATTTTTCGTTGATTGTGTACCTGTTTTGTGGCTAGTGTGAAAAACCCCCCAGTATTAATTGATGGATTCATAGCTGCCCTATCATAGGCCAAAATATTTAATTCTGCAATTTCAGTGATCTAAAACTCTACACCTGTAAGCAGTAACTTTGTATGTCATGCCCTTTTCTGATCGCTTATGAAACAGGATAAATTTTCAAGACAAATTATTGATCATCTGGAAGGTAATTTGGTCACAGTGCTGGAGAAAAACAATCAACATCTCTAAATATTGCAAGCATTAAAGTGTTTGTGTGTTACATTTGTTGGTTTATATGTATGTTTACAGATTACACATGTGGTAGAACTCGTCTTTGTTAATGCCAAGCTTGAATTCTGATTAAATCACTGCAAGGGGCCTAGGCAGGACTTGAGAATTCATTAAAGCTTAGAAATTTTCATGCTGGTCTTAATGATGAAACTGTGCTTCTTCCTGTTTGTTTGTTTTTTTTTTTTTAATTAAATGCCTCTAGGCTTTTCATCTACTCTAAATATTTCTGAAACATAAGCTTGTTTTTGGAAGTATCTATTCTCAGCTAGCTTGCAGTTGCAAATCTGACAGTCTGTTTTCTTTTGCCATGTCTCTTCTTTTCCAATTCTCACCGACAATTTCTGAAAAATTTCATAATTATTTTCCTAGTGTTTATTTATCATTTTTGAGAATGAATGCAAACCGTATGTTTCAGGGAGGTTATGTGACAATATGCTCTTCCTTTATACAAAACCACACAATTTTCACTTGCGGCACATTTCCACAAGTAATGCTTTCTTTAAATCTGCATATATTATTTTTTCCTCCTCTGTACTGTAATAGTTCTGTTACGAGGAATATTTGGAATCTCCAAGTCAGGATGGTGGGGTGGGAGAGAAAAAATCAGAGATTTTGTCTGTCTAGTCATAGCTATGGTGCAAGCCATGAAATGGGAACTCTCATATTTCCTTTGCATACCTCTGACCTGGGAAGATGACTGCCTCTGGGGGAAGGAGATAATTTAATTTCCATTCATTTCAGCTTTCATTTCTTTGCAAAGAGTCAACAGATATGTTTCAGATTCTGTGGGATCACTTATTTTGCTTTGGTAATATAGCATATCTCTGCCATGGGACTTAGGTTAGACCACCTGGTTTCCTTCTCTTCAGACCCTTGGGTGGGCCTGAAACCAGTGTAAGTGAAAAGATCTTACCTAGTATACTGTCCAGTTACCCACTTAGTTTTTACTCTGATTCTTTCATAAATAAAATAATACAGCAAAATTCCTCAGGAAGGGGGAGGACTAGAGGAAAGGTGAGGAGGGTAGAAAAGCAATGGGAGTCATGGACTGGGTTTTGTGTCTTGTAGCCCGTGTACAAAGCAAGGGTTAAAAATTGCTTTTCTTCATGGTTGGTGTTCAATAAGTGAAAGCTATTCAGAAGTGTTGTGTTCTCAACATGATCCTGGAATAAACAACATGGCTGAAATTCCTTAGAGAAATTAAGATAACTTCATTACCATTTAGAGGGCTTAAAAAAAATTAATTTGTGGAATCAGTAAAAATTTAAAATATTTTGGTCTTCTTAGACAAATTGTTAGATTCCTATAATGAATTTTAGTATTTTTGTTAACATTGATAGATCTCTCTTCAATAACTTGAAACCGTGTCATTGTGTTTTCCATCACTCAAAACAATTTTTTTTGAGTAGGGGGTACTCTGAATTGAGCTTAATAATAAACATGCCATTTTCTGCGTAAGTGACTTACAGACTGGCCTAACTTTAAAACATGTAAATAAATTGTATATCTAGAAACACTGCTATCTCTTCTCAATGAGAGTACTGTTCCTCGTCAGGCGGGTCCCATTTAATTAACTCAAATACTTAACTACCATGTACTCCCATACATGTCACTGTAACCAAGTGGTTCTGAGTACATGAAGAAAGCATCCTGCACTTTGGTCAATAAGCTCTGTATCGCCTCCCTGCTTTCCTGACAAGTCTTGCATCCACATGGAAATCAGCATGTTTAGGTGAGAAAGCTGTGGTCAGTGTGTGGACATCCAGTTGGTGCTCACCTACTGCCTCACAGGTGAGGCTGACAGGCTTGATAGTGTAAAATGTCAGATGGGGCTGTGTGTTTGACATGTTGCAAGTGAGCTCAGGGTGAAGATAGAAATGAAGATATAACCACGGTCTTCTGGAATAGTTCGGAAATGTCTAGTTTGCATGTTCCTCCTACTGGCTCACAGGAGATATGGGCAGTTTTTGACTCCAAAGACAGTTACCATAAGGTGATAAACAGGAACTGAATATCAGCACTGACCAGTGCTACAGCACTTTCTTTGCATAGCTTTTTGTCTTTAACCATTTGATGGACTGTCACTTCTTTGAAAGTACATGGTTTCTTGTGTCTCGTAGTAGGGTCTCTTTTTCAGAGTTGTTCAAATAAAAGAAAAATCTAATCAGCCTATAATACATAAATCCCTGGTATTTCTTTACTCTTCTTCTTTCCTGAGGCACATTAGGTGCTTGAGTCAGTGAAGTGGAGGCGCTTTGAGCACAACTTAAAGAAGAAGGACCATTCTCCCTAGAAAATGAGAGTCTCCTGACTGTAATCTACAGATACCTTTGGGTCAGTAGGACTCTAATATTCAGGAGTAATGGAGCACTAGTGAGCATACTGGTGCCATATCATATGTCTGACCCTAGAAAACAATGAACTGGGCCGGTTGGAACAACAGCCAAATTCTAGTGGGAAATAAATGCAGCTGCTTCATTGTATCAGCTTTCCATACCTTCTGACTCTTGAAGGGGCTTTTGTTCTAACAGAAAGCTCTCTAAGGTGGCCAAATCATCATCAGCGTGCAGCTTTATCCTGGGTGCAGATTTCATCTTCCTGAGTGGGATCTAATCTAATGTAACCTTAATATTATACTGAACATAGGAGGCTTAGGTGCACTTGTGGGTTTGTTTTATTTTATTTGGATTTTGGGGCTTTCCCCCCTCTCTGTTTTTTCCTGGGAGTGTCTTTTGGGGTAAATTTCTTACTAGAATTCAGAAAATACACATATAATATCTTATTAAAATGCTGCTGGAGGCCCTCAGGCATAATGCAAACACACAGATGTATTAGCGATCAGGGAGAAAACAATAACTTGCTACGTTTGGAATGCACAAGTATGCCGAGATCAGGTGTTCAAAGCACTGGCTTTTGTGTGCCACTCAAATTTCTGTACCTGAACAAGTTTCCTCTCTGGACTCATGTGTTTGAAAACTTGCTAGTAACGGCAGGACTAGGATTTCTTGTCCGTATTCACACAGAAGCTCATGCTATGAATCACTGTGGGTGTAGCACTGTTCTGTTCTTCGGAACAAGGCATGGTCTTATCAGAAAACTTTTCTTTCTACTGGAGAGAAGCTTGCCTCAAAGTTCTTGTAACTCCTCTTAGTTTTTTTTTGGCTTTTGGTTTGAGTTAATGACTTTTACTCCAGCAAAAGTAAGCCAGTATTGCTCAGCATTTCTCCTCTACAGGCAGAGCACTCATGAAAGGTGACTTAAGCATTCTTTGTGTAATGTAGAGTCAGGTCATAAAATGCTGTGAAGCTTTGCTTTCAGGGTTGCCACACAGAGTGATAGGGATAGAAATAAATGTAAGCAGAGAGTTGTCTTGTCCTATAGTCCCTCAGAAAAGAAATACGCATTATTAGGGTTTAAAATACTGAAAATGGTTTCATTTTTCTTTGATTATACAATGATGTAACCAAAAGATCATCTATTTTAGTAGCTGAGAGGAATGTAGAAAGAGGATATATAAGTGGCATTCTGCTTTTGTTAGTGTGATTACTAAGTATTTACTGAAGTTAGGTTTGATCTGTTTTGGTATTATGGTAAACATGAACAGGAATCAGACTTGTCTTATAATTAATTTTTTAATGAATATAATACTATAAGGCAAATAATTACTTGATCAAAAATGTGTTCTGGTGAAAGCAGACAATGAGAAACCAGATAGTATATTGGATTTGATAGTAGTGGAGCACGTCTAGTGTCACTGGTGGTTTCAGGTTTTGTTCTCTAACACTAGAGATGTACCATGGAGCCTACGAAACAAGTATGATCATTTTTCAAAATATCTTTTCATGTTGGTATTTAGCAATGAAAAGTGAGGAAGCCATAGAAAGAATGTTTGAGATAAAATTACCTTGTCTTTCAAGAGTATTAGACATGGGACACTTCTGTTTGTCATTTGATCACCCTACCTTGAATTTTTGAGGTCCTAGATCCATTGCAAAAAGGTGAGAATTCCCTCTTTCCCTTCTCCCCCACTTCTTCCAAAAGAAACTGCCTTGCTGAAATACTGCTGGTGGCTGGAGGTCAGAAGTACTCTGTGTAAATCCTTCGTATTCCTCTATGCACTGGGAAGTGCAAGGCGGGAGCACAACGTATCTTTTAGTGCTGGCCGAGCACACACACCACCACTGAAGATTACATATTCAGGTGTGGAATCTGCAATAAAGGGAGAAATAAATGCGTAAGTAAAACCACATGAGACCAGGCTGTCTGTGCTCCAAGGCTGGCAGAAAGATAACTGTGTCAAGCAAGCAAGGTGCCTTTTAAGTAGTGGGCAGCATTCCAGTTATAGACATTCTGTATCAGTTGAAGAGTCATACTTTTATGGGATAGAAAATTGTAAGACAATTCCCAAGGTAATGACAGAATGTGTCATAGGTTAGAAATGACATTTTAAAAAAAACATAACTTTTTGAATTCTGCTCAAGTGCACATCACTCCTTTTAGCTAAGGTGAAAGGATGGTGTTATGATTTTGTTTTTGTTAAGACATGACACACATTTCCTGCAATCACAGCTCATGAATTTGGCACATTACAAGAAATTAATTTTGTTCAGTTTTGTGGAGGAAATGGTAGGTGCTCTGGAGGAGTTTTTAAGGGCTGATGCAGGTCCCCCATTGGTGGGGATGGAATGAGAGGACTACAAAACTGAATGTGCTCCTGTGAGCAGAGTTCATGGTCATCCTGCTGGCTTTGCAGAAATGTTGGTTGGTGAGTGGTACCCTGCAGTCTTAGTTCTGCCCAAGTATTCATTCCCCCACCTTCACTTAACTTTACTATTTTAACCCCCTGAAGAAAACCATCCATTTAGAAGCTTTTACTTATAATAGAAATACTTGATTTTCTGCAAAGAAACATTATTTCATCTATTTTCCATCTAAAAGAAAACTATTTAGCTACAGCCTGTTAGTGTAGCTACAGCAAGACAGTGAATTAGTTTTGTAGATGTGTGAGTGTATATCTGCAGCATTAACTGCTCAGTAATAAAGCAAATGTGTTGTGAAGGTAAGTGAAGAGGGATTTTTTAAATAGACTTGAGTTTTCTCGTATTAAAAAAAATTAAATATGAGCAATTTGTAGCGTGGTGAGGAACTTTGAGCAGTGTGCCACAATTCAGACCTCTTTCATTTCGACTCATTTCTCAGATCTGACTGCTTGTGCCCTTTCTGTCTCTGTTTAACCATCAAGACAATAAGAAATGTTTGGATTGGGTCATCCTGTTAAGGTGGAAGGCAGTGAGAGCATTTCTTTCAGGCTTTTATTATTTTAGTGGGAAAGAAAAATGAAGTAAAGCAGCTGGTGTAGTGTGGTGAGCGTATGTGTGTTCATTACAAGAGGTCTTTGTTGATTAAAGGTAGCCAAAAACAGGTTTGTGAAAATTTTAGTGGAACTGACTTTAAAAAAAAGCTTCAAAGGGCATGCTACAATTTCTTCTCAATGTCACAAGTTCGGATTACCCCTTACTCTGAAATGATGTCAAGACTGTGTAGAAGATGCACTCATTTTTCCCCTGTCCCTCTCATAGCTGTCTAGATGGAGCCAAAATCTGAATGACTTGACCTTAATTGTAACTTGAAGCCTAAAAAAGATGCAGTACTGTGTTGTCTGACAACTCCTAAAGAGTCCTGTGGTCCTTGGAGCTAGGTACAGTGTAGCTGTTTTTCACCGACTGCTTCATTTGAATTCCTGGGCTAAGCCTGGGAGCCAAATAAACAGTGGAAGTTGGTTTTTATGTCTAACACCTGATACGTATGTCCTGCTTTTTCCTCAAGGGCAATGACTGCTTCTGATTTACTGCTTAAGAGTGGATAATTAATTAACGGGGGTGAGAATGTGCATGCTTGACTAGACACTCAAAAATCACATAACTGATTTCTGAGTTTGAATAACAGTATTTTAGTATCATGAAACAGCCTTGAACTGGAAAAGTTCTATTGTCAAAAGTATGTGCTAAAAGTTTTATGTCTATGCCGTAATTTATTTTTATTACAAATAGGGCTTGTCTTGCTCAAGGATATTTAATCTCTACCAGTAAGAGAATAAAATCTTTGCCACAGTTATTGGTGGCATTTTATTGCATAGTATTGGATTTTTTTCACAAGCTATCTTATTAACCAGTTTAGGTGTATGGAGAGAAGTGCATGGATGGGATTGAAGGGGTTTTTGCTTAACTAACTCTTTTAAGATGATCTTGGTGGAGTATATGACTAGACATGTTGTCAGGGTCATCAGTTTGCTATGTGAGGCTCCCTTTGTATTTAAGAGAGGTTAATAATGGCTGTATTTAAAATATGTCTACTGGAGCTGTGTCTACTTGTTTACCAGTAAAAATTTCTTCTTAACTTATAAGAAAAATACATTATGACTGAAGGACTTCTTACCTTATTTAGTAGAATGCTTGGTGACATTTGACTTGAAAGTTACAGTATAGGAATTCAGTGAGGAGTCCTTCTGTAGGGGTGAATCTCCTTATCCTGAGCATATTCACAGGCTACTGATAATTGCTAATTAATATCCAAGACACAGGAAGTCGTGAGTCTGTGGCTGAAGACTAGAGTTCCACCAGAACACTCTGAATGTTGGTTTTAGTTAATTAAGCGTAGTGAAATGTTGGTTTTAAATCTCATTGTTCTTGCATGATCGTGTTTCATTGTTGCACTCTGCAAACATTCTCCAGAGACCTATATTCTGAGAGCTTGTCTGTGACACTTCTCTGGCCGTGTGTTTCCAAGCGGGCTGTTTGAGTGTGCATGAAAAAGCCGGGGTGAGCTTGCAGGGCAGTAGGTCAAGCACCGTCAGTCATGGACTTGTGATGCGAGAGCGCTCTCTGGGTTCGGCGGTCCGTGTCGGGTTCCAAAAAGGATCCGTCGCAGATGTTGCAATGGTGTTTATGACATAATATTTCTTCCCAACACAGATCACTGAAAGTGGCCATCAGTAAGTGTATGCACGGGGAACATTTGCATGTGTGATTTCATGAGGGAGGCAAGTCAACCATCACAAGCTAGAGGAACTTGGCCAAGTAATATACATAAAACTGCACTCTGTCTCGGTGCTATCCCAAGAGGACCTGCATGCAGATGTTAGTGGGGCATTTGCAAAATGAAATCCCGTCGAAGAGAACTAAATCAAAGCTGCACTGCTGAGACGTGAAGCTCAAGTTCTTTGTGGCACGGTTTCCTCAAGCGGTTTTTATAAACACTTCCTAAACGTTTTATGAGCTATGAAAACAGTTGGGGAAACTGTGGAGCCACAGAGAGGTCACATGCTAAGTACATTGCTGGAAAATATTCAGTAAAGTTTGAGAACCAGCAATTCTGTGACAACATTATGGACATGTGACAAACCTCTCTTCATTGCCTTCTGCTTAACTATTTTCATTAAGACTTATCTGTTGGTATTTATTTCTCTGAAGAAAATGCTGTACTCACTAGACACTTATCTTAATTTCATGGGTTTTTTATTCGACACCATAAATTGTCCTGTATGAGAAGGTGAAAACTGATGAGTTTCTGCCTGTGCCAGTGCGTGGTCTAGATTATGGAAGTATGGTTTATTAATAAATAAAATTCTTTTAAAAAGTGTTATTTTCTTATTTGATTTATGTTTGTAATTTCCATAAATGCCAACAGCTTATATTGTGGTCTCCCACTCTTTAAGTTACTGGACTTTCTGCTGACTTCCTTTGGGTTGCCTGAGAACATTCTTTAATGCGACTGTGTAGAATTTATTCAGTGTGCCAAAGCATTCTCTGTGTTCAGCTTTTGCTGGCTTTCTCTGCTGAACAGGTGTCTTCTTCTAGACATCTCACTGATGGTCTGCCCATATCAGACGGACCCGTTTCACTGAACTGTGAACAAAACTGTACTATCTGAGAAGACTGCAGTGCTTGGAGGCTTCCAACTCACTCTCTTTCTGCAGGGTGTCTGTACAGGAAACCTTGGCAAGCATGGCACACTTTATTTTAATAGACAGTAAGCTAAAAGCATCCAAAGGTAAGTACTAATCTGAGAAAATGGACAAAGTGCTCATCTGCCCTGTTTTCTTGAAGATAAGGCTTTGAAATGGTGGTAAGTAAGCTAAATGATAAATCAGCAGATGTTAGCAGTTTCAGGGGCAGAAATTATTAACTGTACGTTAGGAATGCTTTATATTCATTAACAGAGTTTATGACACGGAGCTGTGTGGTTAGCCATCACTTTCCCCTCTAATTTTTTGCCTTACTGCAGAAGCAGTGATGTTAGCTGTGGCCTTTCTTCACCTATAAGGGAGGGGGAAAGCTGGAGGAGGGCAAGTAAGTGTCTTTTGGAGTGATATCAGGGGAGACTTAATCATCTTCAGATTGCTGCCTGTTATGTCAGTCTGTTAGTAATTAAGACAGACCCCACTCACCATGCAGGATAGCTTTGGAGTGCCTGCTCCCCACCCCTGAGGAGAGCCAGCGTGGGGCCTGACTGATGCACAGCTACCCTCCTGGATCTTTCTCTGAAGTTCAGATCACAATAAAGAAAATATTTGGGAAGGCGAGGGGGAAGAGCCCACCCCTGTAACATCTCTGTGAGGCAAAAAGGCTGTCAAAGAATATGTGCAGCTATTCAGGAAGTAATATATTTTAGGCAACTTGGTTTCAATATTAAGCTGAAACCATTCTGAAATTTTCAATAAGTGACTTCTGAAAGAGCCATTCCACACTAAGCAGAAAGATGAATATGCAACAAACTGGGTAGAGAGGCTCAATTTTCTTTCTTGCATAAACCCATCTTTTTTCTTTGATTGTTATCAAACATGCATATGTTTGAGAAAGAAGAAGGGATATTTGGTCAATATTCTCCTAATTGCTTTGCTCCCAGTATGGTTCCTTTATTAATTTTTCCAGTTACTGTAGTCCTTGAGACTTTTGCTCACTCAACAAGCAACAACTGCCACATACTGAAACAAGTGTAAGCATATTTATAATATCTCTCTGACTTTGTCCAAGATGTTCAGGCTTTTCCTCAATTCTTCCTATTGAAGAGATTCATAAATCAAAGGAAATACTCAGCAAGGAACTCAGTGGAACCTTGCTGAGTGGTTGGAAATCTGTAGGTGAATGAATATGGGACTGAAGCATTTGGGAAACAAATTTGTGAAGCTGTGACTGTTGAACTGAAATGGAATGTTGAAGGTGAGCATTCATGCTTAACTTTGATGTCAGTGTTCAGTATCTCAGTAGCATCAGTTCTTTCCAGATCATCCCTTTTGGGCCATTTGGCACCACAACATGAACTTTTAAGAGCCCAGATATCCTTCAGCAAAAGTCAATGGGAGCAGAGATCCGCAATCTGCATTTTCTGTGTGATTAATAGGTATTGATGCAAACACACGTGAGAAGGATTTAGAGAGTTCTGTAATTCTAACCAAAGAGGTTATGCACCTATTACTTCTGAGATCAATGGGGTATTATGTATCCTTGTCCCTTTATGCTTTTTGAGGATCTGACAAGATATTTTCTTGTATCTGTGCGTATTTTAGTGTTTTTTGAAAGTCTTTGGAAAAAGTTCTTAGAACTATGGAAGGCTTATGGGAGCTCTCACAAATATTGATGGACTGTATCTCCTGCCACACCCACAGGAGTGTTAGTTTGAATGTGTTTCCACCACTCTTGCAAATATGATGGGAATGAAGAAAACGAGTGAATCCTGTAGTGACAGAAACCACCCCTGGCAAGTCTTGCTTTTCTCTAGGTCCAAATAAAATTAAAATCATACACAAGTCTATGTGTTTCTATAAAAAGCTTGGCTGCTTGGATCCCACCATGCAGGGAGAGGCAGGAAGCTGACAAACATGAATGATTTAATGAGGATGAAGTTGTTCATTTTTATACAGAGGGTAAAGGGGAAGGCAAAAACTATTACTTGAACACTTCTCAATTTTAACCTAAATTGAGGCTTGAATGCGGTCCCATTGACGTCAGTGAGTGTTTTATCATTGGCTTCCTGGGCAGCAGGACAGTGTCTCCTGTGTAAACAAGAGAAATGTGGATGTTTTTTCTCCTCTCTGTTTATAAGGTTTATTTGTGGACCTTACCATAGCAGTCTGAGCACCTACACTAACGTGACTGGAGTCATTCCTGTGCTGTGCCTGTGAGTCAGGTGTGGTGGTCTACTACTTCAGAGGATGTGAAGTGAGACACAAAGTTTGGGATGCTGTCTCCAGTAGATTGCACAGAAGGAGTCTGGCTGGCTCTGCTTGCCTTTTTGCGAGTTGGAATTGGCAGACTACTGTAGTTATCCTCAGTAGAATTTAAATGTGAAAGCTGAACTTGGAGGTGAGAAGCCCTGAGTATTTTCTGCGGTGAACGCTGGACTGTTTGCTTCATTGCTTAACTGTTGACTTCATTGCTTAAGGAGCTCCAAGCTCCTACTCACTCCAGCAGAACCAGGATTTCTCCCTAAAGATTTCATTCAAAGATCATTGAAAGAGATTTTTGGTCTGTTCAATTAAATGTGGGCCCAAACCCCTCAGTTAATTCATCAGTTGGCTGCATTTTTTGTGCTAAGGTTGACCTTTGCTTCAGTTCTTTTCCAGCATATTTTAAATGGAAAGGCAGTCCGTACTTTGACCTCTCTTTGAGGCATCAGATTAAGGCAACTGAGATCGAGTGGCTTGGATAGTGGAGTGAGAATTGGAAGACCTTGGCTTTGGTTTTAAGTTTTACTGCCTATTTTAGACTTACAGAGAAGTTAACTTCTGTTTGTTTTCCCTCCTGTAAACACTGCGAGCATCAACCTTATTGGACCAAGTGTTGTTTTGGAGGCATTTTCTTTCTCCCTAATAATTTATTTTTGTTGTGATCCCCTCAGCAGGAAAGGGCACTTGGCTCTTTTCAAGTTCAAATTCTTATAAAGCATTTAGCAGGACTAGAAAGCAAGATGTCAACTCGGAGATGTTCCATTGCTAAAGGCTGTTGAAGTATGCATTCATGGGAGACTTGGACCACAGAAAGTAATAGTTTTAGGTGCTTTGTGGAGTCCCAAGCTGTAAGAGACAAAGCCATAATGTGAATATGTCATCATTTTCTAGTTTCCATAAAGTCAACAATAATACAAGGGTCAGTCTTTTTTGGGACTTGTCATACCTTGACTTTTGGGGGAAACCAGTGATTTGCAAACACTTGAAAATGGCTAGAAAAGATGAACAAACTGCTTTCAAGAATAAAGAGAGTAATTGTTTTTCTTGGTCACTAGGTGAGAAGTCTTTATCCTACACGCTTGTATTGGCTGAAGGGTCTATAATTTTTTGTTTGTTTATTACGTTTAAATACCTTGGAAAGCACTGTGACAAAACTTAAGAGTTCATTTAATATATGCTTGGATAGAGTGCAGATGTGACATTGCTTTACAGCTTCTTTGTGTATATCTTGATGTGAAACATTTATGACCTCTACTTACAGCTCCTTTTTATTTGGTGTTTCAGACTTGTAATTCAATTTATATGCATCTGAATCATAAAGTACAACTCACCACTGTTCAGTTCTTCTTGCCCAGTTTTTCTTTTGCCAGAAAATGTCATTGTTGAACAGCCTTTGCCAAACCCTGGTAGCTGCAGAGAAGCTGCTTGGGTTGGTTGAAGGGATCTCTGGTATAGCCTTGGTGGGGGTTTTTTGTGTACATGAGGTGGGTTTGGTTGTAGTGTCATAGTTTTTCTTGGGAACTAAAAGTATTTGAAATTGGTACAACTGATATTTTTAGTACTTGGCTTCCTTTTGTAAGAAATTGGTGCAGGATGAAGGCCTTATAAATTCATTACTCTTTTATATGGGCTTTGACTGCTTTACAGTCCACATGGGACAGTAAAAAGTGATAGGGTATCAAGTTAGTAAAAGACATTTTACTTGTATTAAGTATTAAGACAAAATATCCAGTTGCTGTCCAGTCCCTTTATGAAGGAACTTCATTGTGACTTTTCATCTGAATTTTCAGCTACTATAGGCCATCAAGAATGCAATGCGAGTGTAAATCTATGAATGACTTTGAAGCATCAAACAACAGATACCCTTGCCTCTCCCACTAAAGCTACCAGTTTTACCAGGGAACCCTTTGGTTGATTCCTCTAAATATTTTTTTCTTTTTAAACCACAAAGCAGCCTCACCTAGCCTAATCCTGATTGTTTTTTTAACACGTTGGCCAATTAATGCCTTAATTGAAAGAAGACATTACACAGAATTCATCTGTTTTTTAGATTATATGCACATAATTTATAACACATGCTGAATTCATAACAGTTATGAGTGAGCACTTTCAACTCTTAAAAACATTTGACACTTAAATTAGCAGTGTCTCCAATGTAATCCTGCCTTACCCACAGTATTAGATGTTTTGCTTACAAAATGCATACTCAGTTTAAGACAGAGACACCATCTGTGGTCTAATCTAGGTGGAGTAGCTTTTAATATAAGGAGTTAGTTTTTAACATGGACTTCAATTATATAAAAGGAAAAATATCTAGATATTTGTCCATATTCCTCAAGAAAAGCTTTTTTTCCTGTTCTGATACTGATACCATATTTACTCAAAGATGGAATAATTCTACCAGAATCAGTAGAACAGACTCAGTGTAAGCTTCGTGCAAAACTCAACCTGGACCTTAACTGTTAAAATTCAAATATTTCATCCAAAACCACAGCATACTTTTTAGGAGGAATTTATTTAACTTATGTGTGGTGAGGTAAGGCTCAAGTGCTGCCCTTTTTTGAAAAGTGAAAGTTGTATCATAAACGTCAGTTTTGTATCATAAATGTCAGAAACACACTTTTGTGAGTGGTAATTATTCCCAGAATAAACACGCAAAAAATGATGAAATGTACACTTAAATTTTCCTCAATCTTGATAAAACAGTGAACACTCACCATCCAAATCCCAAGTGAACAGCAATGTTGTCATTGCCACCTGTATCTTCACAAGGAACAGAAGAGGAAGAATTTCCCAGCAAAGGTGGCTGGTTCCTGAAAAGTTCTTGAGAAAGATGAGCAGCCAGGCAAAATGAAGAAAACTTGCCAAGACACTGGGTACAGATGTTAGTGGTGTGGATTATACATTGTTTGTAGTTCTCGTTCCTTGCCTTTGAGATTGTTAGTGAGGGTTGGTCTCTCAAAAACTCTATCACTACAAACACTCAGGGGTAAATCTCACTATAACTAGGAAGGAAATTCTGCAGATGAATGTTTTGGCTGGATGCCTTATGAAGAAGGCATTAGCTGAAATATTGGTCTATAGTACTTCCTTTCCTTGGCTGTGTTCAACCTGTTAAAGTCCCTGTTCAGAAAATATCCAACACACAATTTGCTGAAATTAGATCTGGAAAGCTGGTAGTTCTGTTTGACTTGGAGGATGGAAAGGTTTAAAGACCTGAGCTAAATGGAGTATCCTGTTAACTAAGAAAAAGTAGTTTTCCACAGTGAAGAGCAAATTTGGATTTTTTAAAGAAGTCAGAAGCACAGAACAGGGTGTTTTAAAAAAGTACTGTGACAGTAACAACTGAAGACTAACCCAGTCATAAGACAAGAGCCTAGGAATAATGGATAAATTTTCTGTTTAGTTGTTTACTTGCTTTTCTTCATCTGACTTTGTTGAGAGTTAATGCAAAACCTCAGAAAATAAAATGCTGCTAAATTTCCATGAAAATGTTGTGACGTTGTAGGGTTCTTTTTCTCCTCCAGAGGGAAAAGTTTACCAAATAGCATGTAGATAGAACAGTAGTGACCCTGGGGACTATTCCTTGCTCCCAGGTCTGACAGGGTACATCATCACTGTTGTTATGATTGCTTGGTTTCTGAAAGGTCAGACAAAGAAATTACAGACAGGAATGATGATTGCTGGTTATATTCAGAGGTTAACTGAAAGGATCATACCATTTCCTTAACTGTAAGAGAAATTATTAGAATGGAATGCTTTTCAAAGGAGCCTCCCTTCCTGTATGGAATTTAGTCCAAGCCTCCTCCCCATTATCTATTAATACCTTATCTTTAAATCTAAGCCTCCTCCCCATTATCTATTAATAGTTAATCTTTAAATCCAGTGAATACCAAGCTCATTATTTTACTGCCCACTCAATCTGAAAGATAAAGGACAAAGGGAAATGAGGAGAAAACCTCCGCAAACCAATAAACAGAAAAAAAACAAAAAGAAAATCCTACCAGGACTGTGGTTATGAGAATGTTTGTAAAGGTCTTAATAACTTCACTGACATAAAGCATTCTCTCTGCACTCACTGCAGGTGCAGTATTCCAGCTCCCTGGAGAAGCTTGTCTTTAAGTCTTTTCTCCTTGACTCTTTCCACTCAAGTGAGAGGTGGGAGGCAGAGCTTGAAAGTGTGTTCCCCTAAGATTCCCCCCCAAAGGTACCAAAAAATATTATGTCTTCAGGTTTGTCAGATGTTTTCCTCGGGCTTCTCCTTAGGAAGTTTACAGTAAGGTAGGACACCTGTTATTACGTACAATAGCAATATATCAGAAGGTACACGAAGTGTAATGGAAAGAGGAAGGAAATGAAGGAAGATTTGATCTGTCATCCTGGATAACTGATGGAGCAGTCAGCTGATTTCCCTCTGCAGAAACAGGGTTTTCTGCAGGAGAGGGACCACTTGTCCCTAAAACTCTGACCTTCTAAACTTCCTGTATGAGCTGAACATCACCAGATCTTGACACTCTCCTGTGGATCTTCTCTTTTCCATCCTTTATTTTTTCTTCCCACCCACCTTGCATATAGGAAAATAATGAACTCTTCTTGCTCTACCAGAGGAGATGGGTGTGGAAGAACTGGGGAAAAGGAGTAATAGATCTTACAAGAATTCAGAGTTTTTGTGACAACTTGTTAATGACAAGTTTTTCCCCTGATTATTCCATGTATACCACAACAGGAGCCCCTTTAGTAAAGGATTTTTACAGTGAATATTCTTGCCTTTTCCCCATAATAAAAATATAGAACTACAGAAAACCTTTTTTTTGCTTTAGTTAGAGGTGCTGATTTTTTTGCAGAAGCTTACTGAAACTGTGAGAAATGAATGGAGAAAGATAGGATGGAATATTTCCTGTAACCTTTGGTCATTGCAGGCATAAGAAAACAAATGCTTAATGATTTATCTACTGAATAGCAAGTTGCACATGAGACATGGCCCATCTTTACAAAAGCTCTGGTGTTTGGTGATTAGACTTAAGACAGGCATTTTTCTGCTCTCCCTGGTCTGATTGATGCTCACACTGTTGCCATTGGCAGCTTTCTTAAGCTACAGAAAGGGGTTTAGCCTTGAAGCAAGTCTTCATTGCCACTTCAGCAGCCTTTCTCTTCTATGACTTGGCAGGTTACTTCATCATCTTGCAGGCTAGAGGGTTTTGCTACCATTCCGTGGTATCTAGACTTGGAAAACAAACTATTTTGAAAAAACTATATTTCAGCTTAAAATCTTTAGGATTCTAAGGTATTTTTATACTAATTCTTAAAGATTACTGGAAAATCAATGCAAACGACTATAAAAGTACTTGGCGCAGAGTTGTTAGGAACTCCAAATAGAGGCAGAGTTGTTAGGAACTCCAAATAGACAATGGTTACATTAAATTGCAGCTGGGATGGATTTCACACAAGTGTGGAAATATCAGAGGAGGATAATCTTTCACTGGACTATTAGTCATTTGCCTGCTTTCCTGTGTCATAGACTGCAACACCTCATTTGTTTCAACTCACTTAGCTTATCCCTGCCAGAATACGTGCACTCTGTATCTGCTACCCAATACGCATTAGGTGGCATTAGGGCTTCTTTTGAAAGGTGACAACAAGTGAACAGGTGAAAAGTTAAGTAGTTATTGAGCGCTGATGTCCCTGGAAAACAGGATAGTGAGCACAGCTCACCATAAGCTTTATCCAGCAAAAGCTGTGTGTGGCCTTGTGAGCTACTTACATCCCCGGAGGCTGCAGATGCAGGTTCCCCAGCCAGACACTTGGCGCAGTGAGCTTGGGCTGCTGCATGGCCAAGCCTCCCCCTCTGCTCACCCTGGCTCTGCTGCCTGACTTAGAGCTGCCTGAATTTGTGCTGGTTGTTGTTTTCCAGCTTCAGGCTGATAGGGAGCAAGTCGTTTTAAAACACTGCCAGCCTAAGTAATGTTTTTCTTCTCTGCTTTTAGCCTTGTTTTCATTTGGGTTGTTCTGTTTGGTTTTTTTCCTGGTATAACAGTAGCTCTACACAACAGATGCTCAGGAAGTGTATCACATGGCATTCCAATGGGTCTCTTCCCCATCTTTGCCGCAAGCTGAAGACGATGAGGATGGGACTACAGGATGCTGAAACAGGCTCCAGGCCTTGCGGACCATCAGAGCATGTGTGCCACACCACCAGTTTCCGAGTCATCACAGCCCTGTGCTGAAGACCATGCTACTGGATAATCGGTGCTGCTGCTAGCTAGATTAACTTATTACAGCAGGAAATTCTATAATCATCCTTCTATTTGTCTGTATATGCAGGGGAAAATAATCAAGAAATACACAGCATGCTATCTTGTGATTTTGACATTACTTCCTTATTATTAGTGACATTTCATTTCTAAATTTGAGGTCATTCCTCAAAGACCTGCAATATTTTCATCAAACTTCAAGGAGTTTTACAGATATTAAATATCTGTAAAATACTTTTTAGCACAGACAGTAAGAGAGAGCAGCTATTATCTTCCCATGCTGAAGCAGACATTTTGAATAAATTGATGCCAGAATAGCCTAGCTGTTTCCAAACCTAAATTACAAGGGAAAAAGAAAAACCCAAACAACTCAATAAAAAATTTTAGGTGTTTGCAAAGTTGAATAAAATACATGGCTTGTGGCCACTTAGCCTGTGTTCTTCTGTGTACTAGATAAGATTTTCCTTTTAAGGAGAAGTAAGGGGGAAGTCACTTCTTTAACACTGCATATGAGGTTTACTGCCAATATATTCTTTCGTTATATGGACTTTACTTGCATGATTGACAACCCTGTTAACTACACATCCTGACTTTTTCAGGCATTTCATTCTTAAAGTAGATGTTAATGCTTTGTATTTTTTCCCTTTATGCCAATGATACAACTCGTGTAATATTCCATGTATCTGGAAACATGTCCTTAAATTTATGCCTTAAAAGTGAAATTGCTGGCACTTTTAGAGCAGAGTAGAAGTTTATGGTAGGTTTTATGTGTGAAGTTTTCAGGCACAGGGCTGGAGCATAATTTTCTGGATGTCTTAAATAAGGATGTAATACAGAGCAAGGCAAGTTAGTCTTCTAAAAATAAAAGCCAAAATGTATATATTAAATTTTATTCTTCCCTTAGTGAGGTCTAAGCACTGTAGCAAGTGATGGATTTCTCCAGCTGCTGGAGTCTGTCTGCTGCTAGTCCCAGGTCCGTGCCCTGTGTTGCATCTCAGGCACTTCTTACCTGTTGCATATGCTCACCATCAGCAGCTCAGCCCAGCTCCTAATAGAAAGCATGTGGGTTTGGTTGTGTTCTTACTTGCCTGACTCATTATACTTGCTCACAACAGTTAATCTGGACACCTTGTGCTCTGACCAGTGTTGTTTTGGCTTCTTTGTTGCTGGTAAAACAAAGAGGAAAAGCAGATAATGTGCCTATTCCCGAGGCAGGCACTGCCAGATGTTGTTGGTGACTTCTTTGCTCTTCCTTGGCCAGTGAGGACCTCCAAGGCTGTGTTCTCCTGTTTACCATGTACGTATGGCAGAACAATGGAAATCTGGGAAGTTACACGTTTATGTCGGGAGGTGTCTGACCACAAACACTTGAGCCTTCAGAAGGGCTGTCAGGAACATTGTGTTTTCAGATTTTTGTGCCAGCAGTGTCTTCATATCTGATACTATTGAGTAAACTTTATTAAGGCATGGGGAACTATAGGCTAAAGAAGTGCCTGTGCTTACTATTGTATACTCTCAAAAAGTTCAAAAAGAGGATTCTCCACTCCCTACACCCCTGCTCCTCAACAGAGTCTGAAATAAGGTGCTTGCCTAGGAATGAAAATTTAAAGTGACAACTTATTTTTCATTTTTATGGTTGACATGTGAGAGTTTCCTTCCAACACTTAAAAAAACCCATTGTTCTGAAGTCACACAGGTATCCTTTCCAAAAAAATCTCTTACTGACATTAATACTTCTGCCCACATTTTTGGAGTCTCAAGACACTTCTGTTATGTATTAATTAATATATATTACTGGGATGCGATGCTTCTTCTGTATCTCCCTGGCTTTCCCCCCTCCCCAGATTCATGTAAATCTTGATGTTTTATAACTGAGGAGAATTAAATCTGCTATTGAAATGGGCTTCCATCCATCCCTAGGAGTGCCATAAAAGTTTAATGTCTTTGTTATTTAGTGTGCTGTATAAGTTAGGAATAATTTTCTGTTTTTCACAACACCGGACAATTTCTTTAGTTCTGTAAGATTCCTACTCCCTACAGAGTTTCCATGTCCCCTAAATAAACTGATGCTGTCTTGTGGCTACAAAACTATTCTTCTGGAGACAGACAGTTTCAGAAAGTACACAGTGTGTGTGGTTAATATTCATGGCACATACTTCATTCATAATTTATCATTAACTTACTCATTTTAATTTCTTCCCAGCGGGTCTGTAACACACCAGTGTAATCCAGTTTCCTTCCCCTACAGCTCTGACCATCTGGAATACTCTTGCCACATGTCTTCACCTCAGCTACACTTTCCCATTTCTTAAAACGTGTAAATAAATAGTATCAGATATAAAGTCCTAAAATTAGATACACAGTAAAGATGGCTTAGATTTCAGAGTGAAGAGAACTCCTGAAGTTATCACGGAAATCCATAAGCCTGCCACGATGGCCAGAAATCAGTGAAGAAGGAAGCTGCAAATCTTGTGACCCGGAGTCGCAAGCCCTAAACAAGGCTTAGGTTTATGCTCCTCTGTGTTTAACATTTCCATTAGTATGTTAGTGAGCTTTGAAACACATCATCCACTCATCCACACTGAAAGTTCATTGTTGTGCTCTGTGGGGCAGCCTGGCGGCATGTTAGCGGGATTTCTTTGGCTGCAACTGAACAAAAAAATACATTCCAAGCTGCTAGTGGGCATTCAGCTCACAGGACTGGACGGTTGGGAACCAGAAATCCCTGAATGTCCAACAGTGAAGAGGATAGCTCATCTTCATCACCTGCTGCTTCTCTTTACGGATACATTTCTACCATGCTGCACCACTTGCTAATGTATGCTTGGTCTATATTCTTATTAGTGCTAGTTTGCACCTTATGAAGACCTTGTGTTGCCTTGAACATTGAAGAAAACTTGGAGAAAAATATTTAACTCTTATCTTGTTCATCTAGCTGAAATGATTCATGTTGGTACCAGTGTGTAAAGCACTACAATGTTCACTTGACTTCAGAGCACATTTTTTAGCACACCTTACCTGTATTTTCTGTCAGCAGGACCCATACCCTCTAGGGCACTGGATTTCTCCTCAGCTGGTAAACGTAGGTCTGATGATAATGTTTTAAAGACTTCAGTCTATTTTTCTGGCAAAAGGAGTAGTCCTCCCATTTGGCAGTGGACCTAGAGTTAAAAAGGATTCACCAGAAACATGTTGTGAAGGATAACCATATTCAGGCTTTGGCTTAGCAAAGTCTGTGACAGGTGCTGTACTTTTTCACCATCTGTAAATCATATATGGTTATGTAATTATGTGTTTTGAGGAATAGAGTCTTCCTCTAGACTATTTGACAATTAAATTTGGTTCCTCAAGGTCTTTCTTGCTACAAATGCATAAATCCTACTAGGAATTCATGCCACCACACCTGTGCTTGTTCAAAACCCATCAAAGACTGTGTTCTTTTCCTGTGCAGCTCACCCTGCTTGGGTCTCCTCCCAGCTTTCATGTTGCATAGATGTATTCCAGGTCTTTCCTCCTCTGGTTTTCAGAACAAAAAGTTCATGCTGTTGAAAGTGTTGTAGTGGAACTGAAGAGGCACAGTCACAGGGCTTCCTCAAGATGAAGTAAAAACTCATTTGGATGCGTTTGGGAATTCTATTACAACATTGGCCAGGAGATTTAATTTTTGAACTTCTGAAATATACCCTGGACTCTCCTTCAACAGCCAGTAACCGTATTCTTAACTTGTACCTCACTACCTTTTGTTTCTTCCTGCTGGATATAACTTTGCCAGTACAGAATCTTTAATTTAGGGCTGGTTTTTGCACATGTGGAATTTTATTGGATGATGACACATTTGGGGCACACTTTGTAACGTTTCTGTATTTCTTGTAAAAATAGAGGCAAAAATGGGAGTTTCTAGAAATGGGAAAAGGAGATCTTTGCTCTCCTACCTAATTGGAAGTAACAAAAACGGGCTTTAAATTAAAAATTTGGCATGACTGTTTTCAAGTGTGCTGTATTTCAGTACTAAGGCACTTAAGCATAAAAAATAGGACGTTGCAAAGGTACAGAAGAAAACTGCTGGGAGCCTATTTGCAGAGGATATTTCAGCCAACATAGGCATGGTAATGCTTCAGGGATGCCTGAATTATGGACCTTGGAGCAGCTGGTATTTTACAGGAACCTTCAGTACAAGTTTTGTTTCAAATTTTTCTCAGTCTAATTGAATAAGAACGTTGTCCCAGGGAGTGACCACACATTGTTGTGTGAAGACATCCAAATGATCTCATTTACTCAATGCTTCTTAGCTGGAACAGGGCCAGAGTACCCAGGGAGGAAGCGAATCAGAGCAGAGTTATGGAAACTTGGGTAGGACACAGCATTAAGAAGAGGAGCAATCTAAGGGTGTTGATGGTACACAAATAGAGGAGAAAACAGATGGCCTACAAATGCCAAGCTGTAGTCAGAGGAGGTCCTCAGAGGCTGGTAAGAGTAGTTGGGACAGCATAAGGAAGAGCTACACTGGAGTTGCTCTTCTCAGGTTTCAGCCTGCTAGTAATGATTGCATGTTCCCTTAGTCTGCAGAGGAAAGCGTGACCCTTTGCAAGGGGGATCAGGACTGCTTTTCAGAGGGAGAGCTGTGGATGCAGCTGGAAGAGGAAGTACGATGGTTACTGGCTGCTCATCACATCCTTCCTCCCAGAGGTTTTCACTTTTTCACAGCTGCCAGCTAAGCTGGTCATGGGGATGACCCCACACCTGGTTAAGCAAAAAGGATCTAGGCTAGGTTAATTAGTTCAAATTGTATGTCTTTGGTAATCTGTCTCATGTTGATTGGAAGTAGCTGGAGAATTCTCCTACAGGCTGACTAGTGGGAGGATAACTTCTAGCAGCAGCAGACTGTAGGAGACTGCAAACTCTGCAGGTGCAGTGCTACTAAGAAAACTCAAGCAATTTGATGGACCAAAACTGCATCCACGTTTGTAGACAAAGTAAAGGAGATAGGTAAGGAGTGACTAAGGCGGTCAGGAGAGGGGTGGGTAAGAAAATAGTCGTTACAGGAGGAAAAGAGAGGTTAAAAGTGGGGAAAATAACACATATTATGTCAGTGCAAGATTTTGATGTGTCTCCTGCAGGGAGAGCTCCGGAGCCTGTGAGAATTGTGGTATCATGTGACTTACTGTAGATGTGTATATAATATATATGTACATTTTTTTAAACTTGATATGTCAGTGTTGTCTATATTAGCATAAAAATTGGAAACACTTACAGACTTATTTGGAAATGCAATGAGATTTCACTCCTGTCATCAAATGAAAACTCAACTTTTAGACTGAATTCTCAGCATTTGACTGTGGTTAGAAGTTACATTACTGCCTACCTGGTCTCCTTGCTGGTTTTGGGAAGCTGCTTCTCATTCCTAGCCTGTCCTGCAAAGCCACCCCAGGTTCTAAAAAAGCATGCAAAGTAATCTGTCACCTACCTAGTCATGGCTGTTCAAGAGTTGATTATCTTCCAAATATTATGAGTCAGGGGAAAGGAGAACCAGCACTGCTTTACTCCATGTGCACACCTTGGTGGGTTTGAATCATCACTGTGCGTTGCACGGGAGACGAGCAGAGAACTGAATGAACCTTTTCTCTAAAGTTATGAATCTTTTGCGAACTTTTAATCAATTTTTACTCTGTGATTTCCCCCCTCCAAAAAACTTATGGATAATTGTGACCTATTGTATTTATTTGCATTGGACCCTTTTACAAGAAAAGCTATGAATAGGAAGGACTCAAACTCAGTCCAATTTACCACGTATCCGGAGGCTTAACCAAAGCTATTATTACATGAAAGAATGGAGGAAATTAAGAACAGGGCCTTCAGAATACCAAGTGCCAGTACAATTTTTTTTCTCGATTTTCTTTCTGTCTAATTTACTCTGTCAGGAATTTGAAAACAATTAGGCACTAAAAAGAAAAAAAGGGTGAAATAGTCTTACCTAACTCTTGTGTGCATGCTAAATACTTCCATACTGCATTGCAGGCCTCTTCTGAACTGAAAAATAAAAACCATCACAAAATGGTTAACATGAACTCTAGAGGTGCTTCTGGAGAAATACTGTCCTCCGTTACTGAAAAGCGTGATGAGAGTCTCATAGACAGCAACAGAGATGGCTATAAAGGCTAAGGAAGGGTCTCATTTAGATGATATTACTCAGAAGAATACAATTTTTGAAAAGAAATATTTGTTTGGGTGACTTTTTCCAAAGGCAAGAAATGGTGATATATATTTTTTGAGACCTATATGATATTTTCCTTTGTAAGATAATCACGAGTAAGTGAAGTTAGACAGAAATGATAGTATCTTGAGAGCAGGTAACCTCTTTGTTACTAATAACCTGGTTTATTGGATAGTGATGCTGTGATTTTGCATTAGCCCCCACCCCATTTTTTGCAGACCGTGCCTTATACAATCTCAACATCTGCACCTACTTTGATCATACCAGAAAGATTGTGGATTTAATTTAATTTAATGTAATGGTAATTGTAGAGAATTCCTGCACGGATAATGATGAGAGCTGGTAGAAGAACAGACTGCACGTTATCCAAGAGTTAAAAAGATGCAGTCTGTTTGAAAGTCTCTGCTTTTAAGCTTGATGAAGTATGTGAAAAATCTCATTTCCAGCAAGACTTTAATTACATCATGGAAATCTGCCTCTTTGTATGAAGTTCCAGCTGGATATGGAAAAGCAAAAGAGCCTGGGAGCTGCCAACACAATCCTGACTGTGCTGTTAGGAGTCAGTGAGTCAAAATTCGCATGCAACCTTGTGTTTATTCCTTTAATGCAAGCGCAACCAAGTATTTCTTCGAACACATAGGTGCCCCTCTTCTAAATAGGCCACAGTGGCCTCTGATGTGACAGAATGCTCCCTACATGAAGTCTTTTTCTGCTGCTGTTTTTTTGGAGTGCTTTTGTGAGTGTGTGGCCTTTGGGGCAAAAGGAAATGTCAAAAGTTCACCTGTCAACAAAACTTCTCTTTTTCTCTCTACATTAACTAAGCATACCAAGCACACTTGACGTAACTACGACGCTTTATTTTTTGTGGCTTAGAAGCGTTGGTTCTTTGGCCTTTGGCTGTTAATTTGGAATATTATTAGTCTCTCTTTTGGCTGGGCCCACTTGTCAGACATAGTGGGTTGCAGGTTTCCTGTGAAGAATTCTAGGAAAAATAGGAAAGACTACGCATTGCCTCAGCTGGCAATGTAACAAGAGAAAACATAATGTGATGGTAAGGCTTACTACAGTGCCCCTGTGTGCTGAAGACTGTCATTTTTCTCTCCCTGGATGACTTTTTCTGCATCCATGCTTTTTTTTTTTTTGAGAGTGTGTGTGTGTATGTCAGGAGAGACTCTAAGGCTTCCTTATAAAGGGAAATGAGCATTTTAAGGCTGGTTTCTACAAACCAAACTTATTTTTAAGTTGCAGATTGAGAGGATGCTCTGGATAGACGATGCACTACAAAATGAACCTGAGGCTTGTGTCACCAGGAGGGTCGCCATGTGGACCCAGTCTTTTTGCTGGGTTAGCTGTCTCTGTTGTAACAAAAGTCTTTATATCTGAGCATGGTGGCGTCCTGGTGGTGATGCCTCATGGCATGCCAGGGTGGTGAATTTTGCTAAGCTTTTCTTAATATTAGGAGGAAGGCATTTATTCTATTCTCTGAAGAGACAAACAGGTGAGAGGTGGGATAGGAGATACAAGTGAAAAGCAGGTTGATTGAGTTTTGACAAAATCATGGCGCTTTCTGCAATTTTTCTTTTATTTTTTCAGTTTTCAAATTTTGTAGATGTTGTGTATTAGGATCAGAGTTAGAGAAGAAAAGAAAAGCCAGGAATTTGGGAGAGATGAAGGGAAGTTCTCAGATCTAAACATTTGTTCTTTAGTTGAGACCTGATGGGAAAAACTCTCCAGCTAATTAAACCAACGATGAGAAATGCTGTTCCTCAGCAAATAAGAGATAAGCTATTTGCATATGTTTGATTTGTAAATTTACTTCAGGCTTGTGATCACAGCAAGGCTATAGATCTTCAAAACAACAGGCCATCACTTCTTACACTTGCCTCGGGTGCACTTGCTTCTACTGTGGAGCCCTGAATAAAACTCTGCTGAGAATGGATTCATAGTGGCAGAATGTAACCTTTGAAAAGAGAATTCAAATCCAAAACCAAACATAATGGTGCTGCTCAGGGTGTATGGACAGACACTGTTTAAATACATTGCCTCAAAGTTTTTATCTACAGCTGCATCGCCTCCTTGAATAGCAGGATGAAGGGTAGAAGTTTAACATCTTATGAGCAAATACCTTTTAAACAGATTAAACTAGAATAAAACAGATTTAAACAGATCTAGATCAGGACCTTTGACAGTAACCAGTTTCCTGTTTTGCTAAAATTTTTGTTTTGGCTTAGTAAATAAATATCTAAGACAATATTCGTATGTCTTGTTCCTGCCTGACATATAGAGTGCAAGTACATTATTTCCATGAGAATGTTTGCATGAGAATGTAACAGTATAAATGCTAATATGGGTGGCTAGATGTCAACAATCTTCATCTAAGTGTGAATAATAAAGACCCTGACAATTCTTAATTGACTGCTAATTTGTGCATTTTTCATTTAATGTCCAGTATCTGTTTTAGTGACCAGTTTATAACTCCTTATTAACTCAAAACATTGAACTGACAGCAGTGCTTACTCATTGCTGACTCAAAAGCAGAGCCTCCTTACAGAATTTCCCACTCTCCTCCTTTCCATGTATGGTGATGGGGACTGCCTTTTGAAATTTAAACTGTAGGTATTGGTAGCCTCCGTGTATATCAGGTTGATCCGTTTTTTAAAAGATGAAGAGAAATGATTAAAAATGCAATAGGCCCAAGAATTAAGAAAGTCTGTTATGGAGCCATAGTGCTTCTTAGCTGATAAACTTGGCCATTACTGTTTTTCAGCTGTTAAACTGCCTGTGTTTTGTGGAAAGAAAAAAAACGTGCCTTCTTGAGCATTTGCACATCTGCCTAATATATGAATGATCAAAATATACTGCTGAATTTGCAACCCACCCTCAATGTCTGTTTCCAAACTTCCAAAGAAAAAGTGCAGACAATGTTATCCCCAAACAGTTGCTATTTTTATGGCCTATAATGCTCCAGATTAAGATGATTTAAGATTCTTGGAAAAAGTTTTTAATTGTTGTGGCTTCTACAATAATGATATTTATTGCATGGATTCCTAGATTCAACTCTTAAAAGCTTTTAGAACCTTGCCAAATCACCATGGAAAAAAAAAAATCTTTCTAACCATCTAACTACATCAGTGACAACTGACAACCATGGGTCAAAGAATAGAGGGACACCTGGGATCAATTATTAATATCTGAATTTGATTTTAATCGTCTTTGCATGTGAGTGTGGACTAATTTCTTTGTCTTCTGACAGATGTTTTCATTGGCTGCTAAACAACACTGTTCTGATTTATGAAAGGTCCTAACAAATTGTTGCAAAGAGGTTGCAAGACGTTTCTGCAGCTAATTGAGCCAAAAATTATTTTCCTTCCTCAAGGTATATCTGGGAAAGGTGTGTGACATTTCAGCCTTAAAAAACGTATGAATATACTGTGTCCAGTAGTGTGCCTTGTGAACATCTCCCTGCTTCTCACTTGGCATACACAGTTTAGATGGCTTAACTGTGTACGTGATGTTATGTGAATTGATATGTGAGCCCAATAAAAGGATACAAAGGGATAAAGCAGAATTCACAAGGGCCAGAAGTCTTCCTGAGTGGTTATGTAAAGAACTACATTCAACTGGCATAATTTTGCTCAGTATTATCACCAGTACTTTTTCGAAATAGCCTAGGGAGACCAAATAGCGTATGTCAATGAGGAGGAATTTTGGGGTATTTTCCTTTAATTTCACTCTGATGTGTATGTCTCAAGAACAGGGAGTGTGTGTGTGTGTGTGTTTGAACCTGTAGGGAGGAAAATTTATTTTCTGTAGAATTCTCGTAAGTAGCAAAAATTTTTGTTTTCCTCCCAGTTCTGCGTGATGGATAATTCTTGTGCATTTTGCTCCTTTCTCTAAAGACTCTCCATTTCCATCAATACATTTACTCAGTAAAAACAAACCAGGAGGACCCAGGAGAGTGAACTGCATGATTAACATCTGCCCTTTTTTTTCTGAGTTGACATGAGTTACTAATGAAATACTATGAATTTATTCTCATTAACTCAGTTTTGCTTTTGCTTTGTCCACACACACAGAAGACGAAAATGTAGATGGAGGCCTAATAAATTTTTACAACGGTCTGAAATATTCACAGTCTGATTGCAAAGGACCCTAATCACTATCTAAAATACCCATTCTGTTCCACAAGTCAGTACATAAATAAATAACATTTTTTTTCTGATAGCGAGTGCTCAGCAGCTCCTACTAAATTATTTTTCATGTAGGTTGTTTGTTTCCTTTAAAAAATATTTGCTGGCTCAAGTAAATTAGGAATGAATTGCTGAATTTCTTCACCGTATTTACTATCTTAAAATATTTCCTTAGGAGCTTCCATATAGGAGTATATGAATGATTTCAAATATTCCTTTAGCAATTTTCTACAACATATTGTTTATTTTCCTCAGCAGGCAAAGTTCAGTTCTTTACCTTGCACTAAAGTAAAGTGTAAGGCATTGACATGATACTGTGTTTTTCAAAAATGGGGTAGTTCTGCCAAGTGTAGGAAGGAGAGACAGAAACCTCCTCAATCTGAATTCACTAACTGGAAAATAAACTGTTTCTGAACAGATCTGATGGAGAAACAATCCTTAAAAATGGAAAATAGTCTTTGTTCTTTTATTGCATTTAGTTTACAAGATGAAAAAGAACCAACAGGGCAAATAGCAACTCTTAAGCGTTTCCATTTGCTTTATGTTTATAGCTCCAAAAAAAAATACAAATCCCTTCCTTTGGGAGGATTTATATAACCTCTTACTATCCCTAGAGTAGCTATATTATACAGGATCTTACCCTTTCTTGGCAAAATTTGCTGTGACTTAGTCCAACAATAAAACAAAAGGTAAAAGAAAAATGAGCAATTTCTAGAGAATTTGATTCCCAGTTAATAAAGTCTTATTCTAAAAACCCCCTCCAAAGCTTAGAACTCCTACTCCAAAGTCATAACTAAAAGTCATGTTAGTTATCAGTTTCCCACTCTTGATCAGTATTTTCCATTTATTCAACAAAATTAGTTATGAATTCAGGTTTTTATTCTTAAATTATACATTTTTTAATTATTATTATTATTATTCATATAATGGCATGAATTCCACTATTTTGAGACTTTTTAATTGGCAGGACCTAATGTGTGGTGTAAAATCCTGGCAAACCTTCTTTGACTCACTGAGCAGGGTCTCAGTTTTGAGGTGCTGGGTCTGGCCAGATTCTCTTGCTGAAACAGCTTCACAGGTGCTGTGTGGGATGACTGCCCACCCTGCTTGAAGGAGACTTGGAGGCTGGAAAGCCTCAGCCCCAAGCAAAGCAAAGGTGATGCAAAAAACCATGGGTAGGGGGTGTGGCTGACGTCTCCCTTTCGGGCCGTGACGTTTGCACGGATGCGTAGCCTTGAGGAATTCATGGAGCCCTTTCTGCTGCAGCTCAGAGTGCTGGAAACAGCATTACTTCTTCAGCATTGATTACAACCGAAGCTGGCCAGCAGGCCGGTGGTTTTTTCTTAGGTGCAGACCTTATAGCTGTGATCCATCTGTGTGATACCTTAAGACAAGATAACTCCGTGTAGAACATAACCATAAACCTCTCCCAGTACGAGCGGGCAGCAGTACAGTTTACGAGCACCATATGTTAATGGTGCTCTGTGATATGTGTCATCTGCCTGGGGTTTGAGTGCTCTGTGAGTCGGTGCTCTGTATCGATTTGAAATCCATCACTTTTGAAACATCTCTGAGGCTGTAAGGCTGAAAAAAGGTTGATGTCAACAATTTTACTCCTGTTCTTTGTACTGACTCTTCCAAAACACTCTTGCTCCTTCTCCAAGGAAGAAATACCCTGAATTTGATGAACCAGTGAGCATGTTACTGTTAGGAAATTGTTGCATCCCAGTTACACAACAGATTCCTTGAATTCCCACAAATTTGTCACATTCAAGATCTCGTAATAGGCAAAAAGAACTCACCCTCTATTCAAAGACAAGAATTATCATTAGTATAATTAAAATCTTAATTGTCCAGTCAAAGGGTTCTTACTTTTCCAGTTACAATAATAGTGACACTTCAAAGCAAATGCAGTTAGAATGAGGCATACACATTTTCTAGTATGTGTAGAATCATGTCAGTTCTATGTTCCTCTTTTTCTTATCTTATAATTTCCACTGGCACTCTGGGTCTGGAGGTCCATGTGTTCAATCTTGGCATAAGGGGAAGTTTTGGGTGAGTTGTCTGCATCCTGAGTATTACGAATACATCCTTGGGAGAAGCCTTTCCCTTCAGTTTAGGATCTGCTTGCAGGCATTTTTGCATGGTCTGCACCTATCTCATTCTTGACTGGTTTGTAGTTCCACACTGCATTTGAATTCACTCTATGTGGTGTTTTTGACATATGTTTGACACTTGTTCTTTGCTCTCTTGGTTACCCCTGGCTGGTTTCACCCAGCTCCCAAGGACTCATCCCTTTCCTGGCTAGTCGCTGACCACTGGCTGCCAGTAGCTTATAGCCCTGGGACCTCCAGGGTCACCCTGAGTCCATACCAACAAGGCTAAGCTTCTGTTCTATGCCCCCCAAGTTACTTTCTTGGTTTAGGATCCCAAGCAGTACTTGTTATTGCCAATTACTACCTGGAAGTGAGCCTCATGCCATGCAGTTGAGCAAAGCCAAGCTGAGGGCTAAAGGTAAAGCCAAAGTAGGTGACAATCACCTAAGAGTTGTCAGATAATTACACTTACAACTAAACAAGCTCAAGCACAACTCCAGACAGGCCCAGACTGACACCTACTGAGACCTCCACCATAGCGTGGTGTGGTGCAAAACCAAGGATAACACCTGGCTGGATACAAGCAATGCCAACACTGTATTCACTGCGCAGTTTACTGGCCTACAACAGAGAGCTGAAACATGACAGAAGCCGTGGTGTTGGGGATTACTGAGGAAGAAGAAGTGTGCAGCTGGCTCAACATGTGAGGGGTGAGCAAGGCATGAGGAAAGAAACGAGGTATTGGCCTCAGTTTGCTTATGGGTACCTTCAGATGTGAAAGTGTAAGGATGTGAGGGTCATCTCAGTGCAGAAGATTTTCTGGTATGAAAAGTTTTAGAAAACAACAGTGTTTGGTATGTCTCAGTTACAGGACTGTGGTTTAGCAGGATATAGACCAAATACTAAAGAACAGCCAGTTTCAGAAGTTTTCGAGACTGTCTTCAGCATGCCTTGCTGCCACCCAGTGCTTCTTGTAGCGCCTTCTCTTTGCGTTTTCTGTAGAAGACAAAAGCAGGTCTGTGGTGTGCTGAGATCTCCTCCCATCTGGGGGATGAGAGTGGTCCCCATGAGTCCTGTTCCACTAATTAGACCAAAAAGTGTGCTTTGCTTAAGTGAAATACTTTAGCCAAAGGAATCACCAAGGGATAAGTGAGGCTTTTAAAAGCACTGCAGTATTATTGATTTTTTTCATTTTATTATATTTCAAACAAAATACTGATTTCATGGAAAATTTGATTCATATTTATAGCAAAACTTCTCCTTCAAGTAGCTTGTCCATCATCTCTCTTGAGGAGAAAAATCTGAAAATTAGCTGACCATGTTGGTTAGGGAAATCTCTTCAGCAATGTTTCCACTGGTTTAATCAATCTGGTTTCCAGCACAGCTTCAGCCAGAATGTGGTTAGCCTGCACTTATTGCAGCTGCTGTTTGAGAACAGCAATAGGGAAAGGATTTTCAGTATTTTGAAGACCAAGCTGATAGTTTGGAGACCAGGCTAAAAGTCCCTGTTCTCCTGCAGTTATCCAAAATGCCTCATCTCCCTATCTCTAAAACGTGAGCAACAGCACTTTTTGTTTTTAACAACCAATGTTTTGGAAGTAAAAATAAAGTTATTAAATACACTGAAAATTTCAACGGGAGAAGAAATCATAAAATACATTTGATTGGAATTTTTTTTATTAATATTTTTTTATTTTCTGGACAAAATCCCACCAAATATTATATTAACTTAGCAGTCTTTCTTTTTTTTTTCCTCTCCCTCAACCAGTCATTGCATCATTACAGTTATGATCAAACTTGGACTAACTACGAAGAACCTATTAGGACAGTGAAGTTATAAAAATTTCAGAAACCCATTCCAGGACCTGGAATTCATCGCCACTAAATTATAACCCTTTCAAGAAATACTTTGAGAAACATGGGAACCGATGAGACTGCTCTTTAATGAATAAAATCAAAGATGATGAGTTCTATAGGCAATATTGAGCTAGTTGTCAGTAATTAGCTTCAGATGAGATTGTCGTCTTTAATGTTTCTTGACTATTCTTGGATGAGTTGGAACATACGATGAAAGTGTAATTACACCCTTTGATATTTTGGTGGATGTCTCAATGCATCCTGGAAGTACTCCAACAGGTTGTTTGGCCAAGTGGTTTGTGGGGTAGCTAGTCCTATACAAATAAAGAAAGAAAGAGAAAACTCTTTAATTGTTCATGCAATAAATGGTCTCCTCACATACATTTTATGATGTGGTATTTTAAGTGCATCTAAGCAAAAGTCAATCTAATGAAAGAACAAATGCTTTTTGTCTTTTATGTGGATTGTGTTACTTGTGTGCTTATTGTGTTTTTTTAAAGTTCAGGCTTTTTAATGCTAATTATTAAAACAATAAGTTCAGTGTGTCTGGAGTGGGGGAAAAAGCAGTTTAAAGAATACAGTCTGTGCAAGTGGATTCTGATAGGATGCATATTGGTTTTGTGCTGGTGTTAAGTACTGCCACTCAGGTTACATCTGTGCAATTGTCAACCAGGGCTTTAATTTTTTTTTTAAATTATGAATAATTTCAGACTAAATTTTTGCAGTATGGTGAAACTAAGCAATTCTAAAATAAGGTCTTGAATTTAAAGGCACTCATAATTTGAGATTTTTTTGTCAGATTTACATTTAATAAGACTTCAAGTAGAATATAAATTTGAAAATGTGGACTAGGCCTAGTAAGCTGTAGAAAGAGACAAAAAATACTTTAGAAACTGGGAAAGATAGTGACAGAAACACAAGTAGCTATATACCTGTTGGTATCAGGTGGAAAGGAGCAGGGAGAATTATCTCAGATTTTCTTCTGGAGAAGTTCTATGAAGGCAGGGAAGAGATAAGGAATGTCTCCCTGGGTGAGCTACCTTAGAACAGCATCAGAACATCTGGGAGGTAGATGTCCCCACTAAAACACCAAGTGGGCAACCACCACCTTCTTGTGAAGGACAACTTCAGCTCTTTGGGGGCCAGCAGATGAAGATCTGGACACTCCCCCAAACTTAGTTATAATACAGGTTGGAACTGTGAACCCACTGGATGCCAACATGTTGAATTGGTTTTCTGGAGACCTTTGCCCATGGCATGTTTTCCTTATGCTGTGCTGGATGTCTGTAGAAGAGGGTGGGGTGAAGGCTGTCTGCTGTCAGCTGTTTCAGGGATTTCATGGGTACCCCTGCTGTAACACCTGGTGTATCCAAAAAAGCATGTTTTGCATGTTGCTCTAGCCTTGCCTTCTGCACCTTTCACTGCTTCTCACCTTATTGAAAAAATAGGCGCTGAAGTAATGTATTTAATTACTTACTTACTTAATTACTAAGGAGAATTTCTGCTCCTTATCACAATAGGCAACTTTGTAATAAATTCCTTGACAATGGCATTAGTATTAGAGAATATTGTTTGGGTTGGAGGGACTTTAAAGGTCATGTAGTTCTAGTGCCCCTGCCATGGCTATGGACATGTTTGTTTCACTAGACTGGGTTGCTCAAAGCCCCATCCAACCTGGCCTTGAACACTTCCAGCCAGGAATGGGGCATCCACAGCTTCTCTGGGCAACTTGTTCCCGTGCCTCACCATCCTCAAAGTAAAGAATTTTTTCCTATTCACTAATCTAAACCTATTTTCCTTCAGTTTAAAGCCATTCACCCTTGTCCTACCACAACATGCCCTTGTAAATTGTTCCTTTCTAAATTTTTTGTAGAACCCCTGGGATGAGTTAACCCTGACTGGATGCCAGGTGCCCACCAAAGCCACTCTGTCTCTTCCCTCCTCAACTGGACAGGGGAGAGAAAATACAACAAAAGTTTCATGAGCTAAGGACAGGGAGAGGTCACTCATCAATTACCATCATGGCAAAACAGACTTGACATGGGATTTCACGTGGTCTTAAGCTCAGCACATGAGGGAGTCTTTCAGTATTAACACACAAAATGACTGTATGAAACTGTAGCTTTAGTCTAATGAATTACCTGTGTATTTAAACCATACACAAGTTTGGTAACAACCAAGTTAATTAAACTTACCAGCCTTAAGTAAAATAAATTAAAGCTATAACTCCACTCCTTAGGTAAAAATCCATGGCCTTCTCCTTCTGTTCCTTCTCCTACCCACTCTATCACTTATTTGTCACTGAAGTTTTGAATGCAATATTTTGGAATATCTATGTACAGTAAGTGAAAAGTTCTGAAATTGATTTTCTTTGGGTTTTTCTTCCTTAGCTCTCTCAAATTATCATCATCTCAAGCATATTCCAGATCTGAAGATTTTTGTCTGTGGGTGACTGATGAATGTAAAAACATTCTGGTGAGATGTAGAGTCAAGAATTAGGGAAAGCAACCTACAAGTCAATTTTGTCTGTAGAAACTGTATCACTGAAATATATATTAAATTTCATTTGTATGTGAAGAAATTTGCGAAGCTCTATAAAACTTCCATGGTTTAATTTTTAAGCACTGCATTTCATTCAGCATGGGGAGTGAGGTGAACAAAGAAATTAATAGTTTTTCGTAAGATTTTTGTAAAAGTTTCAGTGAATGAAAATAGGAAACTTTTTTGTACAGTTTTGCATAGTATGATTATTGGATCTTTTGTTAAATAGGATTGTAAGCTTGAGGATAAATGTGTGCAATTGTATATTTTTTGCTCATAATATTGCTCTTTCTGTACACACAAAACTAGTTGTTTGAGCACACAAGGGCTGATGAACAAGAGACTTCAAATCTCAAATTAGTAGTACAAAGAGGCAATGCAATTTAAAAGACGATGCCTTAACCAAACACTTACAGTATAAATAATAATTGAATTCATAGGAAAAAAAAGAAATCTTACAGTAGGTGCAAGCATCAAGATTATATTTGTCTTTTTGTGGGACTGGGGGGGGGTCTCATAAATGACTGACTACGTTTTATCTTAGCAGTATATATCTGGTGGTATCCGTACTGGATGCCTTTCATTTTTCTTGCCTCTTGGTCTGGAAAATGATAAATTATGCACCCTCTGGTATGAATTCTATTTGTGTGTATTTGGCATAAGACAAGAATCTTAGAAATGAGTGAACATTTCTCTCACATCTGGAACATGTCTAAATTATCACCAATAGCGTTCTCCCTACAAATGGATGAACAAGACAGTAAGGCACCGTGTCAAATTTAGTCCAAATCCTTCTGCCATTAAATGATCAACAGCAAAAAAGCTGAAGTTATTGCAGTTCCTAAAGTTCTGTTTAAAAACAAAGCAACCAACAAATTCAGAATAATGGCTCGATTTTATCTATGAGTTGGTTTTACTTTAAATTGGCTTCAATAGAGCCTTATCCCCCATGCTTAAGTCCATACATAATATATTATGTGTTCTATAATACCAGCACCATTTATACTCTAGTATATATTCTGGTTTGTATTCTGCTAAAAGGTGTCTGAGATCTGATGGCTGCACTTAGTTGAAGTCATTCAGCCCATGAACTGACTTAGCATCTGAAAAATATTCCCCTCTCAAGATGCGCAGCCCACGCCTCGCCGAGCATTTCTGCTGCCCTGGGAGCAGGTGGCCAGCACATTGGTGCAAAATGTCCAGCCATGCTGCTGGCTTCAATTAGGATCCATTCAAAGCTGACTCATCTGTTACCATGGAGCTCTTGTCAACCTGGCTGCTCTCGACCCAGAAGTGTTAATGTGTATTTACCGCAGTGCAGTTGTCAGTCATTCACACCAACACCCTCATGGCAAGGATTTGCTCCATAGGGTTAGCAGTGCTGCTGAGGGGACGGGACTGCCTCCTGCAACCTGCAAAACCGAGGACCACGGTTTTGTTTTGTGCATCTGTTCCTTTTATTTTCCATGGACTGAGTAACAATTTACCACCCAAAGAGATGAAGGGGTATATCCCATGCCTGTTGTGTTTGGATACCAGCAGAAAGATGAGATGGTCTGTGGTGAGGTCTTGTGGTTTAGGAAACTGTACTGCCTATTTTATTTTTCCAGCAGGGTAAATCAAAGAAATAAATAGAAAAGAAATTATTTTTTTTTTAAACTTCATTCTTCATAACCAAGGTTGTACTCGAAGTATTTCATGAGTCTGCCCTAATACTATGCCCTCTATCACATCCCCTGTGTGGTTTGTTGCTCTGTCCTCTTTTTAAGGAGCAGAGAAATTGGGGGCCAATTGATTTTGTGGACTTTAAAACATTCTCTGGAAGCCTTTTTACTCCTGCTAGCACCCTGTCTTTCTTGTGTAGATTCGTCACAGCTGTTTGTAGCACAGCATCAGCTGCTACTCAGACCTTGTAGTTGAAAGTATGTCCTTCTGCAGCTCAAAGGCAAATTAGTGCATCAGCTTAATTCTTATGGGATTGAGGCGCTTGATTACTGCGCTCCTGCCACAGAGGTGATTTAATATCTTTTGGGTCTATGTGGACTAGGGTTGAGGGAAGGTCATATCCCAACTCACTAAGAAACATGCAAGTTTTCACTTTGTTTTTTTCCCAGTTTAGGCTCTGGTGACACTGATGCAATCCTCACCTTTTATTTCCCTTTCCTGTTCCCCACTTCTGGCTCTTGTAGCTTTGTCTAGACTACAGATATGGATGGTGTGGGAATAATGGGCAAGTGTGCATGTGCGTGCATGCACACACACGTTTTGTGTCTTATAAACTTTGTGTTACCTATGTAAAGTACTCCTGCCTGAATGAACAGCTTTAAATCAAAACAGGCTGTGAGAGGGAAACAACAGGAAATGAAAGAATGGCTAAGATAAGGTATTAAGCTGCATCAACTGGTTTAATAGAAGTGTCACTGGTACCTCTCTTCATATGGGTCTTGCCTTGCTCATCAGAGCTGGAGCAATGTGACAGCTACAAACTCATTAAGTGGATTTAGGAGAGAGAGGAAGTGAAACTTTCATTTGCACCGTGAAAGAAATGTTACCTGAGCTAGTATCCCCACCTACTGAAGCACTGAGAAACACCACAGCCCGTGGCTCCCTGCTGTGCCTTTATGCCCAGATGTCATTTCTGCTTCTGCATAAGTGCTCATCATGGAATTGAGGGGGGAGACACTTACTACAGGCAAAGAGAAAGGACTTGTGGGCCATCACTGTGTGCTCTGTACTGCTGCAGGGGTTGTTGAGACTGCAGGCACTGGCCTATTGATGCACCAGGTTTATTCATCTGCTGAAAGCAATCAGCAGTGTTTCTGCTGGCTTCAAGGGTCTGACTGTAGCCCTGGTTTCATTTCTATAACACCTTCCCTTTCCTGGTTCCATGAGAAACAGCATTCAGATCCTTTTTGTCTTGTTAGATCATTCGTACACATGCACACGCAGAAAATACTGTTTTCTCATTGTTTTGCTTGATTAGTGTCTGCCATGGTTATGTCCCTGTAGGTCTGGGACTCTCAGAAATGCGGAGGGTGAGATAATCTAGTGACACCAAATTAAACAAACAAGCCATTTTCAAACCCAGAATTTTTAGCCCTTTGTAGTCGGGTTAGGGCATGAACTTCAAATATACTTTCACAGGAACATAAAACTTTCTTAAGTGTCTACATTTCTGCTGCAAAGGAAAAAAGCATTTCTTCAGCTGGCTTTGTCTTCTGCATTGTGTGCAAGGGTGGGAAAACCCAAATGCTGCTAACACAAAACATTCCCTGAGCACTCACTTGTTCCCCTGGCAGCAGGATGAGAGAGGGAATGAATTGCATATGATTGGCATTAGTCACACTGGTTACTGTGTCCTACTGGAAGGTACATGGATCTGAAGAGGCCATTACAGGCCTCCTCACAGAGCAGGGCTGCTCACCCCAAAATACAAGGAACTCTCTCTGCCTCATCTAAGAGAAACAGCACTAGAATAAAACTAGTAACTGCAGAGTAATTAGGACTAAGAGACAAAACTAGAAGTGTTTCTAAGTCTAAGTGCTATTTCTGGGTTCCCCTTAGTCTTCTTCTACACCACCTCTCTTCCTCTCAGTAGAGCATCTCTCCTTCTAGAGACTTTTCATTGTTTTTTCTTAGCTTGCCTTGCTCTTTGGGTCTACTTCATCCCAATGTAAATTATTATTGTTTAACTGCTCTCTCTGGTTTTCTGCAGAGCTCTGTTTTCTGTCCAGAGCCAATTTTATTCTGTTTGTAGAATGCCTTGCACAGTGAGGTCCTCTCTAGTGGCGGGGCTTCAGGGCTCAGTGGTAATGAAAATAATAAAGGCATGATACTTCGTCATCATTTACTTTTATGTTTTTGTCAATAATAGGGTTGTGTAATGAGCAAAGAAGTAGACCAATTACCATGTTTTGATACTCTGATTCTGGATTTTAACAATTAACTGGCAAAATAGCTATATTAATTCAGGTTATGGGGAAACCACTTGGCTGGCAATATGATCAGACTAAAAGAAGCCAACCTAATAGCACCCAGATGGTCCACAAAATCACTGGGTGAGCTGAATTTGATTATACAATCATTTCTTCCATCTTAATTAGCCTATGAATAAATATATTCTTTGGTGATCTTCCTTATTGCATGGTTATGTAAAAATCCCTGGAGCTGCAAAAGCTTCTTCTCTTGGTATAGGAATAAATCACGCCTAAGCATGGTATTATCATGCTGTAAGAGTGGCTGCCAGGCTGGATTCTTCACCATGGTGTGGTTGACTTGCAGCTGCTCAGTGTTGTGAAAGTCTCTCTTTGCGTTGCTATAGCCAGGTGAGCTGAGAGGTTTATGGCTGTCTTATGCTTCCTCAGTGCCCTAGATTAGGTGTGGTGAATTAATATAGTAGTAAACCTAACCCAACATCTTAAAAACCATTATGCTGTGGGATTTGGGGTATTTTTTTTTGGTGAAATGACCATGTTGGTGTTTGTTCTCATCTTTCAGGCTGTAGTGTGTTACAGTAATGTAAGCTTGGTATTCTTCAGCAGTTAGATCTAGAACCTGAACTTAGCTCTGAGCAGGTGGTACAAAAGGTGAATAGATTTTACTTACAGGCCTTTTCAGTTTCGTGTAAGTACTACCACTCAGTATTTGCTGCCCTTTAGGTGGTGTATAGATTTTTAAGCACCTGGCTTAGAATACCTTATTAGTCAGAGATCTAAATGTAATTCAAGTTCAGTTCTAGTATTTAAAAATCTCTTAGTCTCTGTGGCACTGCAATCTGGAGGAATTTTATTTTAAAGTTCATTTATAGATGTTATCTGGATTAAAACACACTTTATTTTAGATAACCAGGAAAATGTATGAACATATTTGTGACTTCAAAGTATGCATTATTTAGCCATGTATTTCCATTGTTCTGCACTGGCATCCCTTAAATCCCCCAATAACTTCATTTAGAAATTAGTGCCCACTGACTCACTAAATCTTTGTTCTCATGACTGCTTAAACACTCAGTTCTTATATTGAAACCACGTATTTACTCATTTGGGCAAAGTCTCAAAAAATAATTTTTTGTAGTCATGGTTCTGTTTTATAAATAAGGAAAAAAAATTGAACAGTTTGGTCAGATGCAATATAGAAAAAACTGTATTATTGAACTGCTTCTTCGTCTCTTTGGGCATCTGAACTTGCTACCAAGCAGAGTATTGTATGATACAGGACTGCAAGACCAAATTCCACACATCTGGGCTAGATAGGTATAGTAAGACTGAAACACAGTGACCTTGAAAAGAAATTAAAGAAGGTAGAATATGATGGTCAAAAAAAAGGGAGTAAAGCTTACGTTTTCTTAGGACTTGACAGGAAAACCTTCCCTGAGCCAAAGATGTGGAATGACAGAAAAGTGATGAAAGTAGGGCTGGGTTGTGGGTTTGTCCCTAGCCATGCTAGCTGGATATGAAAAAGACTGACAGAACATGAGGAGATCCCAGTAGGCTTCCTGAAGATGCACAGTTTTCTTCTCAGGAGGACATTTCCAGTTTTTACCTGGACTATGACTACATAGTCGATTTTCTTTTTTTGGTGAGCATGGTGAGACATTGGAAGAGGTTGTCCAGAGAAGCTGTGAGTGCCACATCCCTGGAAGTGTTCAAGATTGGGTTGGATGGGGTTCTGAGCAACCTGATCTAGTAAAAGATATCCCTGTCCATGGGACATTGCTGCCTCCATAAATAGAAAGACACAGGTAAACACGAGGTACAAGGCACTGGCTTCTTCAGGAGCCTCTGCTCTGCAGAGGATCTCTGAATGTCTTTTGAATGTCTGAATGTCTTCTCCCTGATTTTCTTGGAAAAGCTGTTCTCAGCAATCAGCAGGCTGCAGGTGATGTGGACAGGTGAGGCCCTCGTTGCACCCATCCAGCTGTTTTGGCTGGGTGTGCCAGCACAGCCCTGGCCTGCTGGAACTGGAGGAGAGGTGTTCACATGGAGTGAGAGGAGTATACACTGGGAGAGGAATGTTTTCACTTATATTTGCCCATGGCAAGAGGATCCTGGAAAGCTTTTCTCCCCTGCTAGTGTTAATGACTCTGACTGCTTGAAGAGGAAAACTGAAGTCTCTTTAACTTCCCTTTTTTTTTGTTTTTTTTCAAGAGGCTGAATAAGCTGCCCTGTTTTTTAACATCCTAACGCTCTTATTTGTTCTGGTAGCTCTGTTCTGGTTTAAATAAATTTTTTATGAGCTTGGCTGACCATAAGTGTACATAGTCTTCCAAAAGAGGCTTTGCTAATGTCTTCTCCCCAAACACAAATATTTGTCCCCACTGGAAAATCCTCATGGTACAGCTGGGGTTAGATGGCATAAACATGTGAGAGTCCCCCTGTCTTTGGAAAATGTAGCCAGACCATTGTACCCTCTGCATTTCCATTGGTAGAGCTGTCCAAGAGAAATCTAGTAATCCTGTTCCTGGTTTTCTGATTTTCTTTTTTTTTTTTTTAACTTTTAATTCTTTTGGTATCATGTCTATCCCTGAAGTCACTGGTGTTTTTTCAAATTATTCCTGATAGTGAAAATGTCACTAAATGAAAATAGCCGTCTCCAAGACTGAACTGTTGAGGAGTTACACTGGTAACCTCTTTTTAACCTCATAATTTCAGTACTTCCCCACAATTAGTAGTCATGTCTGCTATCTCTTTTATAGTCCTGGTGCTAATCTCCAGTTTTAGCAGCTGAATTAATAACTTCCCGTATGGCAATATATCAAATGCTTCAGTGAAATCCAGTGGATTGCATTTTCTGTGCTTTTTTGTCTAGGAAAAGAATCACCTTATCAGATAAGATGAAGTATGCTAGCTGTCTGAAACATGTTTATAAGCTTGGCTGAGGAGCTAAAGGGATTGTACTACCATCTGTGAGATTATGACTTACTGATTTGGGAAAGTTCTTTCTGATTTTTGGATAAGAACTGTGCTCAAGTAGAATATTTTGCATTTTTGTTGTTGTTATTGCCTAAACATTATACGTAATCTGCTTTTATTACATTGTTGAAATTTTAACCTTAATAACATTGGTTATCTCCTTGAGTTGATTCTCATGGAGTTTTTAAAATTTGGATATCCACTGGCAATATGATAGTAACTATAAACTTAGTGGAGGAAAAATATGCAAAATGTTTAGAAAAGCTTCCTTTAGTTTACTATGCAGTGCAAAGATGGCTTTATTATTATTACTTGAACTATAAAATAACTACTGAAAATCATTTGGCTCCAATCTCATGGTTTAGCTTCTCTGATACTCTTTCTAAAAATAAGATTTGCGTTGTAGCTTTTCAATCACCTGGTCTAGTCATCATACCACACAATTTACTACTTTAGTGTGTATTGAGTGGCACAGTCTTTGCTTTCAGCCTTTTAACAGAGCATTTTTACAGGGAGTATCAGTCTGTTAAGTCTCAGTAACAGAGAAACCTTCTACTGAAAAATTAAAAGAACTTATTTCCACTGTTTGTCTGGGATTCGTAGTAGCTGCCTGCAATTATTAGCTTAGCAATAAACCAAATATGATACTGCATACTCTTTGAAAAACAAGTGGTTTTTTTATAAGGGTCCAAACAGAATTGTGTCAGTGTAATGTAATGCAAACAAAGGAAATATTGCAAGTATATTGACCCTTTCTTCAACAAAAAAACCCAGAAAAAATGCTATCACACTTCAAATGAACAAAATAAAGACACCTGTAAATAAATGACCACCAGGTAAATTATCTCTTACAGCAATAAACCCACAAACTGAAGTCACCTCTGTGACTAGAAACAATTGTCATTCACGAATATAATAATGCTTTTGCTTGTTAATGTCATTGTGATACTGCTAATGTTCAAGACCCAATGATGATTTTCTGAAGAAGAGTGGAATCAATTGATATATTGGTGAAAATTAGTCTGGATAAATTAGATATCAGTGATTATCTTTCTCTTTTTTTTTTTTTCATCCATGATGAAGTGATAGAGGGTTTTTCAAGCTGCCAAATCCCTTTTCAAAAGGCTGTCAGATTTTCCAAAAACTTTCCTTTTTTTTTTTTTCATCCATGATGAAGTGATAGAGGGTTTTTCAAGCTGCCAAATCCCTTTTCAAAAGGCTGTCAGATTTTCCAAAAACTTTCCTTTTTTTTTTTTTCATCCATGATGAAGTGATAGAGGGTTTTTCAAGCTGCCAAATCCCTTTTCAAAAGGCTGTCAGATTTTCCAAAAACTTTCCTTTTTTTTTTTTTCATCCATGATGAAGTGATAGAGTGTTTTTCAAGCTGCCAAATCCCTTTTCAAAAGGCTGTCAGATTTTCCAAAAACTTTCCTTTTTTTTTTTTTTTTGAGTTACATTCTCGGTTTCATGGGAAAACAGTAATGGTTTGCCCAGAGAACTAAAACTGGATGCAATAGATTTATTCTTACAAAAACAGCCCTTAACTCTGTGTGTGCATCAGCTTCAGCAAAGGGAGCACTGAAACTCCTCGTACAAATGTTAAGTGTGAAAACCTATTTGGCTTTTGCAGAAGGTTCCCCCTACATCCACCTCCTGAGATTCCGAAGCTGACATCTGTTTTGGTTCCTTGACCAAGTGTTTGGTTGAGATGCAATCAGTAAAGAGTATTATTCTTTATCATTTATTCCTAGTGGTAGTTTGCTGAATACAAAAGCACATGCACTTGTCCATATGACTAAATGCTAAAATAGTTAAATATTGAACCACAGAGAACCATTAAACATGAGCAGATGTAATATTTAGAGGTAGACCTGCATATTTGAGGCTGGAAGGTATCTTCTTGTGCGTATATGTATGCATGTTTGTTATGGGGAGGCAAACTGTACTTCTCTGGACAGGTTCCTTGCCAGATGTTTCTTACTACCTCAGATGATTGAGGAACCCGAGTACATCTGGCTATTAAAATATCTTTATATGGTTACATGATTTATTTGGAAAGCATGGTTGAAACTAGTAAGTTTACAACTATGCGAATAACTCTTACCAGTTTCTGGATGGAGACAGTAAGCGTTGGAACTTAAACTAGACAATCTTGCTGATCTGTGCTTACTTACAAGATGTGTTTGTTTATTTTTAAGATTATTACATTCAGACAGCCTTCTATTTACTTGTGCTATTTTGGTATTTTTGCTGAGAGTCAAGAGACTTAAATAAACCCAGAGTCTCTATGGATTATAGTTATGTACTGTTTTATACATGCTGGAAAGCCATAAGCCTTCGGGCTGAGATAACTGCATAATAAACATATATTTTATGAAATAATACCTTTAACACATGTTGCATAAAAAAAGGAGGGGGAAGACAGTTCATCTCTGTCTGCCATAACAGACTTCTATCAAAAATAAATTAAGAAGACCTACAGTTGCTCTCCCAGGTTTTGAAAAGAGATGATTTTACTTGATGTTTCCATAAGGTAGCAAGGAACACTTTTGAATCTGTTCAGTGAGCCTAATGGACTTGTGAGATCCAAATGCTAACAATATGGCACTCATAGGGAAAAGAGGAAGTGTCAATGGGAACATGGAATGGATGCTTTGTGCTTAAGCCACTGCATTTTGCCTGTCAGTGATTGCCCCTGATAAAACATCAGGTATTGCTGTGGTTTGTGTTTGCAAGGAAGTAATGAAATTCAATAGCCTCATACATTTTTTGGGCAAGTGTTTGATCAGTAGCCAGTACTTCTTCAGGGTGGCTGAGAAGATGGTCCAGAGTTCCTTCCACTCTGAAATACCCACTCTTGCAGGTGCCAACTCTGGATTTGCAGGTGTCTAACTTCCTCAGCTTTCCTCAGTATGTTAGAAAGCAAAATACCATGCCATTGTCACTGAGCAATTACTGATTACTGGTCCCTTTCTGATATCTGCATAGTTTCAACAAAACATCCTGTAGTAGCACCATAGCTATATATGGCACATAACAGCTTGCATGGTCTCATACATAACAGCATTGTTACAGCTGCAAGGATGTTATTTTGCCTTGCTCCAATAAGGGATCAAAACCAAAAGTCAAATCTTATGTTATCGGTCGTCTTAGCTACCATTCTTCAGAAAAGGCAGCTCAGCTTTGTTTTTTAGAGCTTAGTTCCCCCTACAGATTCAGGTAGACCTCAGCACAGCTGTTCAAATAGAGACTATCTTTTAAAGTATGTCTTTAGAAATGCAACTTCTTTTTGAGATGCTGGCTTAAATATTGAAGGAAAAATCCACCTCTTTCTGGCCTTATTTGCTTTTGATATTTTATTTAGCCTTTGGCATTAATATTTGCTGTATTTCTTTCCCATCCTTCCCCTTTTATTTTGATATGCTTTTAAGAAATTCTAAGTTTTCAGGCAGATTTCCTGCCCCACGGATTGACTGCTAATGAGTAACTTAAAAGGTAATCTTTTCCTGAAAGAAAGGTGAAATTTTACTCTTCTGAATAAAAATTTTCTTCAGCTCACATAGCATAGTCTCCAACACTGTCAAACTAAAACCATAAAAAGTAATTCAAACTGTCCAAAAAATGCAGTTTGACATTTTATTGCCAAAAGGCAAAATACTGTACCAAAGCTGAGGATATTTTATATTTTGACTAATGGGCTTTTCTGAAATAATGCCCAGTTCCAAGTGGACAAATGTACTTTGGCTGTCTCATGCTCTCCTTCTCCTCTATGGAATGGGTTTCTTGGTCATACTAAAGTATTCACAACAAATCACAGCCTCTCTTCTTGGTGAGAAGAACAGATTTGCTGTGAGAATACAGAGCAGCCTGGATAGGAGTGCGGCTGGTAACTTCCACAGGGCACAGTTACATATATATGAACAAATGATAATATTTTACCAGTATAGTCTTACTTCTAGATTTTAATTTGATATGCTTTCTAGTGGCCTGTCAGTATTTTCCCAGGGAAAGATGATAGTTTTTGCAGAAATGTGTCTATTACTTGGAAAAACACATTTCTGTCAGCGAGAGTTTTAAGGCTGAATGAATATTTCTCCGCTGGCAATGTTAGTTTTTGTATGTCAGTTACCAAAGTAGGCAGCTACACAGGTAATCCTAATGGAAGCATGAGGACAATGAGTATCCACCTTGAGCTATAGCTCACACAGCCCTCTCCTACCAACAGGAGATTACATTTGATATAATATTCTCTTAATTTTAGTGGATTTCCATATTTGTTCTTTTGCATTTAAAGTGACTCTTTGCAGTCTTATTATTTTGTTTGGTTCATCTGGATGTACAATTTTTCTGTTAGTTTGGGTTAGCGATCAAGATGCATGTTTTATAAAACCAGAACTTGAGATGCATATGAAACCTGTGGCCAGATGGTGTTGAGAAATCCAGAATTGTACCCATCGCCATTGCATCTCTGTAGCTTTTTGGCAAGCTGATTTTGGAGTGGAAGACACTTTGAGCTTAAACCTAGGTTTTGCAATTTGTGTATTTCTTATGAAAATGTCCTTTTATTGACACAAGGAAAATAGACATCATGACCTCTTTGTTTCTCTTTGTTTCTTTGTAGTCTCCCTTTTCTCTTTAAGTATTTTTCACTGCTTTTTTTTATTTAACTCAGTGTTCTCCTGTCATCTTGATTCCTAACATTGCAGTTCTGTATGATTGCATTCTGGAGCTGTATTCAAGAGCATAACTGGAAACCACATCTTCCCAGGGTATTGTTCCTACAGAAATCTGCATACCAATTCCATCCTCATCTACTGTGGATTATTTTGCACTTTTTTTCTTTTTTTTTATCCCCCTGTAATGGTGTAGCAATATTACCAGTTTTGATTTGGTTCCTTCCACGGGAGGGGGAAGGAAGAAGAACTCAGTGGCCTTATCTGTGCAGAAAAGCAGCAAAAACATAGCCCTCCAAATTTGTGTAGCTGTCTATAGCTCACCTCCCCTGAAGCATTAATATGTTTATGCATACATACTGGGGTGTTTTTTGTACAGGAACAAGCATTTGCTAGTGCCAACACTGTATCTTATAAAGTTATTTTAGCTATACAGGTGAAGAGCAACTTGATTGCCAGTATAATTACCTAGTCCTAAACTCATTAACTCCCACTGGAAAATGTTATATGCAGGCTAGGTTTCAGATGCGTCAACATTTTGTGGTTGTGTTTAAAACCCAAAAAACCCCCACAACCCTACGGGTTAGGATGTATTCAAATGGCTGCCAAAATGCTCAGTGCGAACGACTGCTAGGTAGTGGCATAAAATGTTGACAACCTTTAGGAAAGTGTGGATTCGGAGAAGCTGGTTTAGTTCCTCATGCAGTGTTTATGTCCATGCAAGGTAGATGCTTACTCCAAAACTTTGGGTTTGGGCCAAGGAAGCAACAGGCCCAGACTGACCAGTGAGAGCCCCAGCAAGTAAGAATTCGCACATTAGCCCTGCGCTGATGGCTCTGCCAGGAAAACCTGGATGATGATAGCCGACACCCTCTTCCCCAGCAGTACCCTATTAGAAGGACCCCAGATTTCAGCATCCAACCATTGCCTTTGTGACTGCATCATTTTCTTCCCCACTGAGTTTTAGTCTCTTGGGACTGGAGAAACTTCACACCGTGCACAGGCATGGGCTCAATTGAAACAGTCCATTCATTTCACGTTGTAATAACCTGCTCGTGCCCTTGACATTTCCAGTGAATGGAGATCTGGGACATTATCAGTGACTAGTGAGGATGAAAGGAAATACTTCACCTCGGCTGTGGAAGTACCAGCATCTGTTATATTTTAGCTGTTATCTTTGGCCAGGGACCTATAACTGATCTCGCAGCTGAGACAGGAACCATATGCAGAAAGAAACGAATTTTAACCCTCTCCTTGCCCATCGCTCATGGGTGCTCGCTGTATGTGTTAATGTGAGAGACATTAACACTTCCTTATCAGGAAATGCCACCTAATAAGCAAAGGGTTAATGGCTAAATACAGAATTTCTGGTGATGACCAGGAAGAGATGCTTTCTTTGGGTCAGCACGCAGCAGCAGTATGACCGAAAGACCTTATCCAAATTATGTGGGTGTCTGACACAAGCTGTGGGTAGCTACACCTGCTTCTTTCCAGCTCTGGCTGTGGTTTCACCCAATGTTTCATCTGCTCTGAGGAGATTTCTATCAATAGTATCCAATGACTAGACCTATTTGAAGGAAATTTAGGTAAAAGGGGATTTGTTAGTTTTTATGCTACATTGGTGGTTTAGGAGGAGGCTGAAGAAACCAAAGTTGCTAAATTGGTAGTCCAAGTGTTTTAGAAATAATGAAATCAATGGCTTTCCAGAAGCCACAAAATTATTATAGCAGTATGTTGGTGTTGCTAATAATTTCTGAAAACTCTGACTGTCCAATGGACTATGGAATTCAAAAATGAAAGCAAAAAAACAGTATTTTTTCCAGTTAGAGAGACCCAGAACATTTTATGTTGCATTCCCACTATGTTTATCATTTTCCCAGACCATGTAAGCAAACAAATTAAATCTACTCACCTTAAAATCATTTCTCAATTGTCAGTCAAGGAGTTTTCTTTAGCTTTAGCTTCTTGATATATAGCTGAAGCTAACACCACAAGAGCTCAAGGAACTGAATCAGGACAAAGACGACAGGAGGGGGCAAAACCCAAAACAGAAACAAACCTGAAAGCTCTTTACAAGGCAAACCTAATCATCATTGATAGGGTTTTCTTTTTTCTATTGTAGTTTAAGATCTAAGCATTGCATGCTATCTTGAGGTGACTCTGTACTACTCTGTCTTAAATGGTCAGGGAAAAAATAAAAAAAAGCCAAAGGCAAGCCAAAGAAAATATTAATTTTGAAACTATGAACTGATATCCACAATGAAGTAACTTCTTTGGCAACCACCTGCAGTTGTGCTTATATTGTTCATGCTTATAGTGAATAGGGAAAGAAAAGATTTTTGATAATTGGGATGAGAAGCAGTGATATGAAACACACTGTAAAGAGGTTCCATGTGTAGTGGATTAAAAAGTAAATTTGCTATATTTCCAGTATCATGATTGACACATTCTTTGGCTTGACGGTCTAATCTCTATTTGTACAAATGCCAGATTAGATAACTGGTTCTTGAAGGTTTGTAGCCCTTTGCTACCACTCACAGCATCAAAAAAACCTTGTAATGCTGTTAGATAAAGCTGTTTTATTTGGAGGATAATACAAAGAGTTTTCAATACACTTTCCCTTCATGTAGTTCTGGAAAATATCATTAAAATTTTAAACATTATACAGCCTATGAAACTACTGTTAATTAAAGTATTACACTATGGATCACACTAATTTTTTTTGTTAAATCTTATGGGAAAATGTGCTTTCCAGGTGTGTCCCTAATAAAGCAATTGAACACACTATGTGGCATGCCAAATTGCTTTTTGATGATCAAAATTCATCACTAGTTCCCAGCATTTAGGAAATAAATTAGGCAGTTTCAAGTGGCACAAAAGAATCCTTCTCTTGACATTCCTAGAGTGATGTTAGAGTAGTAAATAGATGTGCTTTCCTTTCAAATAGGCTGTTCATAGCCAGTTTCTGCTCACAAGACACTAAGCACAGGAGAAAATGGTTTTTTAAACAATCAGCCACATATGAAATTTAGCGTGTCAAAGAAAATTCGATTTCTTCAAATACTACAGGTATTGAGGATTCAGGAGAAGGAAATATGCAAAATCTGAAGAAAAACAATCAACCAACCATGAAAACAGGCTAAGTAGCCAGTTTCCTGCATCTCTATTTCATTTTGCATAGGCAGAGGAAATGAGCAGTTCTGCAAAATGTTGCCAAGTGTTCCTCTTTGAAGATCCTTTCAAAGGAGGTTGATTCTTTACTAAACTTTTGAGTTGAAGATCCCAGCCTTTTCCTCATTTCTTGCCTTCCACCCTCTCTCAAGAAAAAAATGTTATGAAAATTAATTCAGTTCTTCTAAAACTTAATTCAAGATTTTCAAGATTGAATTTTTTCAAGGATGCATTAAGGTAGGACACATTTAGCTCTGGCTAAAGTGATTGATTCAGCTGCCAACCAAGCTCCTGAGGAGGGTGATCTTTTGAGAAGATATTGGACACAAATAATGAAAGCAGAACTAGCAAATGTTTTCTCTGCTGACACCCCAGCAGTCTGGCAGAGAAGATGAACTGCTGTACTGAAGCCCAGACAAGTCAGGAGGAAGACAGAGTCTCTGGATAGAAAGAATATTATCTTAATTCCTCCTAATGATTATTTTTAAATAGCAGGAAATTTTAATGTGCTTTTGTAATTCAGCAAGGGAAAGGGGCTGCTGTGTAGAGGTATCAGTGTGACAACATGTTATTGCAAATCCTTTCTATCCTTGCCATTTTAAATGACTCTTATAAATGGGTCTATGTAATTAAAAAAATTCTCTCAGGTATTGAGAAAGAGGGCTCAGGTTGAACCTTAAAAGGTACCTAACACCATTTGAAATCAATCACAGGTATGTACATTTTCTTCCAATTCTCAACTGTGCCCCATCCTGATTAGTCCGAAAATTGTGTCAAGGGAGCAGACAGGGGTTTAATTTCAGCTTATATTAAAGGTAGATAAATAACATAACTACTATTTTCAGATATGTTTGTTCCCTTTGTTCCCTGTGCCAATATACAGCTCGGCTAAGCCTTAGGATTAAAATAAGTGATCCATGGTACTAATTAACAGATTTATAAATCATTCTGTATGATCAAGCCATTCATAGCTTTCCTGTCATATACAGGAAGGCGAGTGCAGTTGCCAGAAATGTATTACAAGTGTAATGAAAGCAAATAGTCCAAAATGCTGAGAAATCAAACAAAGTCTTATTAAAAATAACTTCAGTCACGGATCCAAAAAAGTAATTATTTGCACAGTTCCTGTACCCTACAACACCTGAAAATTTGGTAATGTTTAACATATGTCAGATTGTAGGTCCAAACCCAAACTCAATTGTTGAAGCCTTTGCCCTGGAGGAAAACCATAAATCAGACAGGATATGAGAAATGGGGACTGATTAATGCTGCTCAAGGACCAGGAGAGGCAGAGGCACTTCTAACTGGTAAACTTGGCAAAGATGGCTAAAAGTGCACTGCAAAAGTGGCTCTGCCACTCATGGCATTGCTGTCATGGTGCATGATGTATATAAACTATTAACTCCAAATGATCTTCAGAAATACAGCCTATTGAGTTTGAAACAGTTCTTCAGGGCTAAGTTCATTAAAAGGCTGGAGTACTTTAAACTGCTTCAGTGGGAATTTTTGCAGCTAATCTTTGCAATTTTCTCTTTGAATCTAGGGACCATTGATGCTGGAAATGTTAGATTGCTTTTGAGATGAAGATTGAAAGAGAAAACTTTACCTAGTACTCATTAGACCACATCTGGAGTACTGTGTCCTGCTTTGGGCTTCGGGACAGAAAGGTGTTAATAGACTAGAGCAAGTTCAGCTGAGGCCCACCAGGATGGTTGGGGCAGTGAGGCAGGAGCCCCGAGAGTGGCAGCAAAGGGACCTGGGTTTGTTCAGCATGGAAGAGAGGCAGCCCAGAGGACCCCATGGCAGCCACTGCCTAGAGGGAAGCGATGAGGAAATGCCACCAGCTGCCTTAAGGAGGTGCAGGACAAGAGGGGGAGAGACAGAGGGCATAAACTGAGACAGGGCTGGTTTCTATTCGACACAGAAAAATGAGTTTTACTATGAGAGCCAAGCACTGGAGCAGAGATGCCATGTGGTTTCTGTTCTTGGATGAGACCAAGTTAGAGGAAGCCTTGGGCAATGCGGTGTGACTTGGGCCTGCTCTGTGTGTCAGGATGGGTTGGGTGGAACCTCCCAAAGTTCCTTCCAGCCCGAAAGGCTCTGATACTGAGCGAGGACAGTGGAAGAAAAAAAGACAGCAAGTAAAGGGTGAACAAAATGACCTAGTAAAACATATGTACCTTGCTAAAACCAAATAGCTTAATCTATTTATTTTACTTAGTAACCAAAGCTGCAGAGTGACATAGTTGTTTCTGACCATGACAATCCCCAGGCTGCCACAAAAATCGTAGCTCTACAAAGTTTTGCAGTATGTAATGCTGTAACGCCTTGCACTTGTGCAGAACTTGCATCCAGTGATCTCTAACCTTCTACAAACTTGACTAACGAAGACTCAGCGCAGTCCTTTGAGGAAAAGGATATATTGCTGTTAATTTAATTTCTGTAGACACAGCTTGCAGAAGGCTATCATACCTAAAGTTGTACTGGCTTTGACTGTAAATTTTTGTGGGGTCAGAGGAAGTGGAACAGGTCAGGTGTACTGAGAGCACAAAATGATGGCCAGCTCTCCACTGAGCAGGCATGGAATATTCTTCTGTTTCTGCCTGTCCTGGAGCAGCTGATACATTGACATTGAGCCCTGCTTGCTGCTGAATATTAAGCGTGGGTCTCTCGGCTTCCTGCTCACTGCCCTTGCAATTGGATACAATTGGTGTAACCTCAGTTTCTTTCCCACTGATGCTTGACACAACCAGGTCAGTGCTGTGTGGAAGAAAAAAAATTAAGTCTCCTTTTCCTATGGAATCACAGAAAAATGGTCCTGATACTTGGCCTGCAAATGACTTAGAGGGACACAGAATCCATTGGCTTGATTTTTTGAAGAATAACTCCGACTAAAAATGTATAGCTGTGTAGATACAGGGTGAACATATCTCCATTCCCTGCTGCTGCTTCTGGCTAACTTCAGGCAAATTATTTCTTCTGGAGCTTGAGCAACACAGATAGTGATTGAAACTGAAATTCACTGTTCCACACCTCGAGTTAGTGTCCTAACCACCAGCCTATTATATTCTACTTATGTTGGAATATAAAACCTCAAATGAGCAACAGCCAATTTGACTGTGACTAAACGAAATTTAATTAGAAATGTTCCAGCTAGCACTAATCATTGAGCAGAAATATAACCAAATTGTGTAATTATAACCAAATAGTATAATTATAACTGTATAACCAAATTGTGAAATTATTAAATGCTTGTTGACAATGATTTATAAAATCAGTGCTAACCTGACAGTGGAAAGGTAAGTAAAATCTGTTAATTTCTCTTTGATTTCCCCAGTCAGCTTCCATTCCCTAAGAACTGCTCAGTGATTTGTGTAAGATTTTTTTAGGTCTACCTAAACTACCTTCTTAAAATGTAACATGCAGGCTTGTCTTTTGTCTGAGTTGTTTTTGTAGTCTACCTTGAGTAGGGAAAGAAACCTTTTCTTTCATACACTTTAAAATTTTCATACACCTTAAAATTTTCATACACTTTAAAATTTTAATTTATTTTATAGGTGTGTTGTAATTTGCTTCAATTTGCTTTTCTTTTTCTTCACACAGAAGGGAGTATTCCTCTGACATCAATGTAACAGCCCTCAATTCTTATAAAACAACCATAAGCCCAGGTAAAACAAGGCTGATGGTTCTGTGGGTGGGCTGGCTGGAGCCTGTGCTGGTGCAATGAGGGTGGAAGTCTTTGGGGCTGCCCCAGCTGAGAGCTGTAGATGTCTTTCCATCTCATCCTTTCCTTCCTCTTGCTTGCCCAATTACCAGGCTTAGCCTCAGGCCCTTGAGAAAAACCCTCATTCCCAGCACGGGATGGTGGCGCGGTACTCTTGCAGGGAACGTTACCATCTGGTGTCAGCAGTTCTTGTTGTCCCAGCTCTTGGAGCAATTCATGTTTTCCGGACACATGGGTGGCAGGATTTTTTGTGGCCGATTTCTTTTGTCTCTTTAGACACTCAATCTTCCTTGTGAGCCTCATGGGCAGCGGGCTCTCCAGTCAAAGCGCGGAGACGTGGAGGGGGGCTTTTCCACCAGTAAGCTTTTTACAAGGGATGTCTATTATTCAAAATAAGGACGGCAGTTTTATAAGGCCTGCGAGTACGCATTTCCCAGCCTGTTTCTTCTTAAATTACCAGGAATGCAAAAATAACCAATAGTTTGACCTCTTAAATCACAAATTGGGTAGGCTCACCATTAAAGGACATTGTAAATGTGTTTCCCATTATTTAGTTCATTTGGTGCGTTCAGCAGTGAGCTTTTGGATGTTTGGGTTTTTTTTTTTTAATTCTTTGCAGGAATCATTTGATAACTTTTTTTCCTGGAGTTTGATTAGGTCCTCTGGACCTGCAGTAAGGGAAGCTGAAGACTTTATAATGAAGGTTGGGTGCAGCTATAATATTCTTGCTGTAAAAACTAGTAGGTTCGTATTTCAAAGTATGGGTATAATGAATAGAGTGACCTTTATAAATTAGATCTATCCATCTTTTATATTTAGAGACTGGAGACAAAGATTATACCAGAGAACTGTCCCAAAATGACACATGCTGTATACAGTTTACCAAGGACTTTTTTCTGCCTCGGAAGGAAATAATTTTCTGGGAAATTTCTGCAGAGGGTGGGATCTGTAAAAATTCTGCATGTGTGTCTGATCTTGTTTCCATTTAAATTGATTATAATGTTGTGTACTCTTTCAAGTCTTGTCTGAGTAATGCAAAATATATCTTATTGCATTCTGTAAAGTTATTCATCATTCTTGTAACTCTTTTAATTTTGATTTTTTTAATTAAGTTTTATCTTTTAATAGATCTATTAATTGTGGACATTTTAGTATAGAAGTCATGGCAGTGGGGATTTTACAAAGTGTTTGTAAAAAAGCTTTTTAGATGAGTGTTTACAAAAAAACCTATGTCTGATACTGGGTTTTCTTTGAAATATTTTCATTATTTTTATCTTTTAAATCCTCTTGCTGCTTTTGTTTAGAATTTTCTTATCTTCAAGTGTAATAAATTGCAAATTGAACAGGAAGGAGTTTTACTGGAACAAGAAAGTTTCAAATATGTTATTGTTACTTCATTTCAGATTAATCAGGCTCTACAAAGGGAGAGACAATATGTGTCCTCCAAGTCATATCTGTATTTTGGGTATCAGCTGGGAGAAATTAGGTGGCTGCACGTTGTTCGCACTGTGGGAGGCTTGGTCCTCTGCACACTGCTTGTGGGTGGACTGTGATCACATTTTTACTGTAACCTGCTAGGTCCTGCCAAAACTTGAGTTGCCGTTGCGTAGTTAGACAAGTGCTAAAGCGTTTGCAGAGTTAGAGCCTGCTGTCGTGCTGGTCTTTCTTGCATTTGTGTGTGGGTTGAGAGTGTAAGTGTGAGGTGCCCAAATGACAAGGACAGTCGCCTTCCTCCCCGTCGTCACACCTTCCACGGAGGAGACGCGGTCAGCAGCTCTTCTGTGGCTGACTGGCTTGGAAGGTGTCCTGGCTCTGGCCAGAACAGGGTTAATTTTTTCAGTAGCCAGGAAGGGGCATGGTTAGGACATGGAGGTTATTCTCTACCCTCTGATGTCATTTTCTGGGGGTGGGGAAAGGGGACCCTCCCAGTCTCTTAGTGGGAAATGAGCAGTCAGGTATTGCAGGGCTCTGTGTGGTGAGCAAACTGCGTGTGGATCATTCCCCTCTCTTGTACACTTTGTTATCAACACTGTTGCTGATCGCTTTCTTCTTTCGTCGCTGTTTCCAGTGAATTGTTCTTTTCTCAACCTGTCATCTTTACCTTTCGTGCCTTCAGTTCTCCTCTCCAGCCCACTGCAGGAGGAAGTGAGCGAGTGGTGTGTGCCTGGGAGTGTTTCAGTGGGAACACTAAAATGGGGAATACCATTCCTAAACCATGACAGAAGGAGATATATGGCTTCATCATAGCTGTGACTACACTTTAAAATTTTTAAACTCCTGTAGCTATCTCATTTGCTAGAAGGGCATCAGGGCAAAAGGCAAATTTCTGCTAGCTGGCTGGACTTTGAAAGTCCAGTTCATAGGAGTGAGGGCAAAATCAAGTCTTGATCTCTAAGGATGAAAACAGTTTATTTTTTGTCTGGGGGCATATAAAGTGGCCTGCTGTCAGGCAGAGGAAAGGAAAGAGGGATGAGACAGACAACTGGAAGTGCAGGTGGTTCTACTGGTTTTGTGATGAAACTGTCTTGTGCCTTTGATTCCTTAAAGGGGAGCATGCAGTACAGCAAACTTACTTCATTTCAGTGTATGAGAAGGTAAAACGTGTTTCATTAAAACAAGCTTCTCAATGTGTTTCATTAAAATAAGATTTTGAAAAATACTTAGATGATGATGACTAGGTTCTCAAAGAATCTAGTTTAAAGAAATGTGCACAGCATTCTGTGAATAGATAAAATGTCATCTGTAATTCCTTGGATATATTGCCTGTTATATGCACTGTCATCCTCTGTTTAAGGTCTTATCAGTAAAGCATATAAAATAAAAATTGCTATCACTAACAGAGCATTATTCTAAAATGGTCTGTCAAATGAAAGTCAGGACCAGAAAAGGTATTTAACTGTGCATCTGCTTTTAATGGACATACGTGAGCAAAACTCACATAATGAATGTTCCTAAAATCTTGTTGGGCTGTTCCTAAGTTTCCTTAAGTCATCAAATTTATAGACATTGTAGAGCAGATAAACCTCAAGGTTCAGGATTCCACTTAAGTGGTCCCATAGGTTGAAACACTACTGATATCTTATGGAGTAAACAATTGCTGTATAATCAGTCTCTGACCAATCACTCAAAGATACTGAACAGAGGACACAAATCTCTGACGTGCACAGAGGAAAGAAGCAGTTTATCTATATATACACAGATAAAGGTCTTTTGCTGTCACAACATTTTCACTAGGTTTCTCTATTTGTTTTTTGTCAAGTAATTTGAATTTTCTATTTATTAGTAATTTGGTTAGTCTGTTCACTCTTGTTCTTCTGTGTATTCCCATTGCTTGAAGTACAGCAAAATGCAGCACAAAAAGATAATCTGTGACCCTATGAATATATCATCTTTGCAGAAGACAGGAGAAGTCCTATGTACACAGTAGAGGAAAGTAATAAAAGTATATTTGCCTACAGGACAGCAAGTGGTCTCAGCATGCAGGGAACTTAACCCTTGTCAGATTATTTCGGAAGAGCCATCTGTAAAGGACGGATATGAGCCTTGTGATATGCATATACTGAAATCCTGTGTAAATACCAAGGTTTCAGTGCAGCCTGGCTATTCAGGCAGTAAATCAGACAGGAACATCTTTTTTGGCCTGTAATAACTCAGACCACAATTAGAACTAGAGATTGCCATCCATTGCTGAGGACAGGGTCTGTTAAAAGTAACAACACACAGTTAATTAATTCCAGGTCTATGCATTGCTTCAAATTAATCACACAAGATCATATCTATATGTATGAATATATCTGTATTTGTATTGAGAAATATTAACTGTTTTGAAACTTTTTTCTCTGAATAAGGTCATTGCCTATCGGAGTTTGCAACATACATGGCTGTACCCACTTACACCATGTTCTGAAGATGAAGGAAATTTTTGCATCAGGGTCCTCACCAGGTTGGTTTCCCTTCTGAAGAAAAATGGTAAACAGTAGGAAAAAAATACGCATATGTTATAAACACAAAACCAGATTTCATTACAGTATTGACTAAATACCTACAGACATGTTTCTTTTTTCAAAAAAAAGCACTGGAGCAAACATTGCAGAAATAAGAAGTATGTGGGTGGGAAAGGGGCCAGGGCTGTGAGTAGGAAGCCCCAAATATAGGCACCAGGAATTAGCTTGCTGTTGCAACCGAAAAAAAGAGCAAATGGAAATGAGTTTTTAGGGTCATGGTGACAAAGTTCACTTCAAAGCATGGCACTGATTGCCTGAAAAGAGTAGAACTGACAGCCCAAGGGTTATCTGGTGAAGCAGTGAATTCGTGTTTCAGTCTGAGAAGATAATTTTTGTTAATGTCTCTGGTGACCTGTGAAGCTTCTCTGCCAGTGAAAACGACAAGAGGGGGTGAATGACCTATAGCATCACCTGTCTGCTTTTGATAGCAGATGCAACAGTGCCTTGTTGGAGAGAGAGAGGCGTTAACTCACATTTTTGCCTCCCAAAGTTATTCCAGCCAAATGTCTGTCATTATCAATACATCAGTCATGCTGATCCTTGTGCGTAAGAGCTAGTGGTGGGTGTTCATTTATTTTATGGAACTTGTTTTATTGGTATGTTGGATTTTTTCTTAAAGAAACTACTCAACAATTCCCTTTATAGCCAAGCAGCACATTAGTGCATAGAGTAATAGTGCAGTCAAACCCTTCTACAAGGAAAGCAATGCTGCTCTTTTTCTAGGAATTTAGCAGCATCCAGTAATCACAGTGATATATGCTAGGTTCAAGCATTCTCCCAGGGAGAGAAGGTAAGGGAATAATAACAGATGCTAGGCTGGGTATCGGTCTCTTGTGATAATAAAAACAACATTGAAGGTTTCAAGTGGGAAAAGCCTAAATGCAGAAAGTGTTGGAAGATCTGGTTGAAGATTAGTCTTTAAACCTCACGTGGGGGAAAGGGAGGTGAACTCTTTTCCATAAATCATCTGTATACTTAATTTGATATCAAACATGAACCTTAACATGTGTCATATAATCTGGTTTAATACACATGGGTCTTATTAAAATTGTGTGAGCCAAGGACTGTGCTGATTTACACAAGTTTGAGCAAGTCTTTTGCAAGGCAGCAAACGTACCTTAATTTTGAGTACTTTCATTTAGAGATAGAATTTCAGATGTTTTTAGAAATTCTAGTAGTTATCCTCATAAAGGTGCTGACCAGGATCCTGTTGGTGTAATTGGAAAGATTCTTACAGCTTTGCCAAGGGAGATTCATTCCCTTAAATGCGAGTGGTTATCTGAGGTATGGTGATTAAACAGGGAGAGAAACACTCCTGGAGCAACTGTGACTCTGAGTCCAAACCCAGAACTGTTTCAGACTAGGAAACAGAGCTGCATGCTGTGAACCTCTCCTTTTTCCTTTCCACACCCCCTCACCTTTGTTTTCTTTTGTTTCCCTTTTTTCCTTTCTTTCCATTTTTCTTTTTTTTTTCTTTTTTCCTTTTCTCAATTCTTTTTGTTTTCCTCTTTCCTTCTTTCTTTCCCAGGCTTCCACATCTTTCCTCTTTCCTTTTTTCCTTTCTTCTTTCTTTTCTCTTTTTTATCACTGTTTCAGATCAGGTGCGAAGTCTTCGGTTCTGAGCCACAAGAAAAAGTTCTTATTTGGAATAAAGTGCTCATGCTGTAATATTTGCTATTTGTGACCAATATTAAAAATCAGCGGGTCGAGCAGACCACCTCCATTGAATGTGGCTCCCTCAGTTTGGGATTATCAGCCCTGCTTCTCCCACACAGTGTGGGCTCCAGGCTCTGCTTCGTCAGCAGACTCGGAAGATGCCGGTGATTACACCGTGCTTCATAGGCTGACAGAGGAATGAAAATGGAGGAGGGGAAAAGCAAGTAAAGGAGGATTTCTTGAAAGACAAGGCAGCAGCAAAGTATGATTTGAACCATCAGCTAACAAGCAAGCCTTAGAAAAACAAATAGAGTAACTATATCAAAGTATAAGAAGAGAGTCCACTTTTATCTCCTTGAATTTATATTGGGGTTTTTGGTATCATTATCAATTATCTATATGGTGCGAGTTAGGTCGCACTCTGGTCATTGTGAGGTGTGGTGTTCGAGTTTTTTCCCAGTTAAATAATCCAAAAATATATTTGGGAAACTAAACAAAGAAATATGCAAGGAGATGTGATAAATTTCTGAGCCTGAGTGAAAGATGAAGACACAATCTGCAAAATATTCTGAAGCACAGAATGCCTGTAAAGTAGTTGTGAAGATCTATCAGTTCATAAAAAGTTATCTGTAACAGCTTAAAATGAAGTGAAATCATGAATACAGGAACTGCAGGAATCCCTGCAGGACGAGAAGTGCTAGTTGTGGTTGAATTTAGGAATTTTTCAAGCTGCCCTACTCCGGTCAAAGGACAGAAATAAAGGTATTTTTATGCTGACATTTCACAGAATTCCTCCAGGAATCCTCATTTAAACAAACAAACAGAAAAAGATGATGATTCTGGCACACTAGAAGCATCTTAATCTGACCTATGAGAAAAGATTCCTGAAGAATCTGGAAATGACAGAGATCTTAATTTAAATGTAGGAAAATTCTGAACTTCTGTGACCGAGGCACAGGGAACTCAACACTTTTAAATGTGTTAAAAATACAGATGATTTATTGCCATAGTTAGACGTAAGGAAACTTTAATCTTCTGGAATACCAGACCAGTATTTCTGATTAATCAAAACAAATACATAAAAACATGGTTTTATCTGTACGATGTATTTGATTAAAAGTAACTTTGTCCTATTTGAAACTTCATTTTTTAATTTTACTTCTTACATCTTGAAAGCATTTCAATCCTTTCTACAAATGTTTTGTGGTACTGAGAGTGCTGTGTTTCCCAAGTGTTAATCACAGGGAATAGTTTGTCTTGTGATGGGATATGATCCAATAGTAAACTGAAGGAAGAGGTACAGCTCCATGGAAATTGGCACCAACTGAATCAGGCTCAAGGTGTTGCAAAATTGAACCTTCAGCAAACACTGAGCAGTGACTTTGAACTGGAGAAAATATTGATATTGGAGAAAACTGATATTTTTCCTCTGGCAGAACAATTTTCTTTATTCCACGAAAAGTTACTTCATTGTGGCTTTCAATAAAGAGAGGTCTTAACAGCTGAATTATGGCAGTATCTTACAAACTTTGTTCAAAAGTTACACATGAAACAATAGGCTTGGTTTGGTTTTCGGTTTTCTTTTTTTTTTTTTTTTCCCCAGAGGTATAGCCAAGACATTAATTGTTCTACTAAGGGGCTTGGAACTTCTTCAATCATATCAATTATTATTGCAGGGAGTCTTGCAAATATCATTCAGGGGACTTGTGGGGGTAATAATTTAGTGTGATTCAAAAAGGCTTAAATGGTAGCATTTGAGTATAGCTATTTTTTCATACTTTCTTTCTGCTTAAGTGTTTTAATTGCAATGGTAACATAAATAAGTGTACTGTACTTACCTTTAACGTCACTGCCTTGAATAGCTGAACAAAGTATCCATATTTTCCACCAAAGGGACTGAAGATGAAAATGTCAGAACATGAGCATGTATATCAGGACACATGAATTTTAGAAACTTCATTGCTTTTGAGTTAGTAAAAAATACAGGTTTTTCCAAGTAGGACAGAATATTTGTTTAATAGCCTTTGAAGCAAAAGTGATGACCTTAAACAAATATAGGATGCATAGTTTCCTCAACTGAAGGAGAAATATGGCAGGTGGTTTATTTTTTGTGTAGCTTTACAAGTCTTTCATTCAAAATAGTGTGCTGACTGCTGTCTTTTCCCGTCTGAATTCTTCATACCCTGTCTAAAAGATGCACAGTCTCATTCTCTTTAATTCCTTCTCAAATTCTCCATTCAGTGTTACCATACGTATGTCACTCTCTTTTACTTGAGTGGCTTTGCAGATAGCTTTTCTCCTTGAGTGACTGGATATGCGCCTGCATTTTTGGTTTACACACCTAAGTTTTCTAAAAATACTGAAATTTTTCCTTATCCAAAAACGGAGCAATCATTACATGCTGCAAGATCAATGGACGAATTTTGGTGAAAGCACAGAAAATACAAAAGTGAAAAGTAAAGTGAAAAGTAGATCAAGAAGTTGTAAGAAAACTTACATAAAATTTCTTTCTTTTTGATAAAAGATTTGTAGCACACATTATTTCCAATACATCTAATTTGGCTTTTGAAAAGGGTTTTTGATTTTGGAAGGGGTGTTAAAACTCTCTTAGTAATTATTGTCCTTATTATATAAGCACAGCAACTGATGAAATCTTGTGTAGTGAAGATTATATATGAACATGAAGTTACGTGATCACTAACAGATGCAATTCAGCCTCAGTATTGTTTTTCTTCCATACTGCACTTAAATATAAGGAAAAAAATATGATGCTGAAGGTATTCTATTCTACGGTGGCCATTAGAGAAAAACAAACCTTGCAAATTTCACTTCATGATGTGAAAAAAATAAACAGCAGTGATCGCCTGTTTGCAAAAGTTCTGTTCAGCCACTGGCTTTGAATTCTTTTTTCTTGCTGACTATGTACCCAGGTAAGTCTATTCAGAGGAGGAATTCCTAACTTTTGTAAAAAAAAAACCTGGAGAAAAAGTTCCAATGAATAATATGTTGGTTTTGCTAAAGCTGATTTCATTGATGAGACAGTTTGTTTTATCCAGATGATTAATTACACAGAAATAAAAAAGGAATAAATACCACTAATCGAGGTAGAGAAAGTAAAAGTACAGGTTGGTCTTGTCTGAGCTGACTATTATTGCTGTTGTTACAGAATATCTTGGCCAGGAGTTTGTTTTGTATAAAATCCTGATTGTGCAAATGTGCAATTTAAATTTTAAATATATACCTCGTTCCTTGAATTTTGAAAGGCATAATTTTTGCTTAATGCAATACTCATGCTTTTTTACACTAAAACCATGCGCTTCAGTTGACTATAATTTTAAGTGGTCAAAAATCCTTTTATTTCAATATCTCACTGAAAATATGATCTGTAGGAGATTAATGCACAATTTAGGGCGTCATACTGTGGAAGCCTTTTGGAAAAAAGTATTTAGGTAGAAAAGCTGATAAAAATGAAGAAAGTTACACTGGAAGTGTAAGTTATAGGAAGGGGGAGAGGAGGAATATCTGCATGTGGATATTTTTTCTTAATTTGTATTCACAGTGTAGAAATATTGTAAAGAGTAACCTTTAGGTAGATCAGGAATTTTACAGCAGAGTAGAAATGTCATTGAATTTTTTAATAGTGTTTCTTACTAATGCTGAAATTAAGATACCTTAATGTTACAAAACATTAGTAAAATCCTCTATATGGCATTTTAACTAAGATAATACATGCTACATAGAAATTTAAATAATTTTCATATTTTTTGTGACATGTAACCAAAATCAAAATAAGTATCAAAACAAAAATAAAAAATAAACTTCCCTCTATAATTATATTCTTGAACAATTCTCTTCTTGTGTATGCTTAAATGGTTGCTAGTTAGAGGGATTTAGATTTGTTATTTACATGCAACATGCTTTTTCAGAATTCTTTGTCTCAATTGTGTTAGATAGAGTTTTATATTTTCAGAGGGGTAAGCTGTGGCATACATATATCATCAGTTCAGTAAACTTAACTCTTATTTTATTGCACTGAAAATTATTTAGCACGTGAACCAGAGAGAAGGTTATAGATTAATGCCCAATTCTGCCGTGAATGTGTGCGGCTGAAGTCTTTTCCGCACAAATTCATTGCACGCTTTCTAAGACAGTGCTTAGGGCTGTTTTCTACTCCAGCCACAGTTTAGTCCTGTTTCTGATCTTAAACTGAACCTCTGTTGATGACTCACCATTGATGGAATTTTTATTTTGCTTAAAATTATCATGTGGGGGGAATATTGTCAATTCACATGACCTTGAATTTTGACCTGTGGTTTATGTCCCGGTGTTACTAGTTTTGCTTGAGGCGCAGAGTTGAGGACTGGAAGGGGCTCAGCTGAGGGGGGGAAGGAAAGCATTCCTATGCTAATTTGGACAAACTCTTCTCCATCTTTCCGCTTCTCTTACTTAACTTACAAAAGTGCAATCAGTAACCATTAACTATCTCACACTATTTTCGAGTAACGCTGTGCTGGAACACTTATTTTAACAAAGCAGCATTTAACCCATTTGGGCTCTGGATGTGGGCTCAGGTAGCAGCTCTGTGGGCAGAACTTTGCTACAAAGCCTCCCGTTAGACGCACTGTGTTGAAGCACAATTGAGGCTTTGCACAACCACTCATCGGTATTTGTAGAGAGCTCCCATCACACCACAGAGCACTACAGTGATGTTTTCCCTGAACTTGGAAGGGCACTAAAAAATACTCTTCCTCTAGTTGCTTCTGCATTGGTGGTGTTTTGCAAATTTGGAGCAAAAAGCTTTTTTAGGGTTTGATCCAAATAGATAACAGATTATAATGCTGCTTAAAAAAACATAAAACCATTTGTAACACAGTTGCCAAGTTTGAGAATGAGCCCAGTTAAAACTATTTAAGTCCTCTCTCGTATATCATTAGAGATTTACCATTCAAAATCTCTCCATTAATGTTATTTATGGACCATTCAAAGTAATATTATTTTATGTTAGGGGGAAATAAAACTTTAGGGATTAAATATTTTACTTGTCAGTGTTCATTCCAGTAAATGTATTTTTCCCTAGCTAAATCCTCGAGTTCTTAGGATAATAGTTTGCACTTGTAAATACTTGTATCTGTGACCCTGATCACTCTTTTCTCATCAAAAATGAAATAATTATATTTCACAAATAGTTCAGCCAGCCAACCTTTGCTACGTTGTCCCACAGTTCTGTTTCGGTTTTGCTGTAACCTGAGGCTGACATTTCATAGTAAAATCAGGAACAGAGCTGTGAGGAATTGACTCGAGAAGATGCTGGCTATGACTTTTTGAAAGCAGAAATAAATTTGGTTCAGTTATATGCCATTCACAGTTGATAAAATCCTGGGGGTGCACAAGTTCATCCATGGGCAGACTGGTAGTACTGAAAACAATTTCTCTTTTTCTTCACAGATTTTAGAGCAACGGTGAGTCGTGCACCATCAGAAAGATGGTTTTGTAGGGAAAATCACTTCTTCCATCTCCATACCTTTCAGTTACTGGCACCTCTGCTAAGAATTGAGTGACAGTTTTGGTTGTGGTTTCTCATAGGTGATAGATAATTATTTTGTATGTCTGTCAGAGTCATCCTGAAATGTGGGTGCCTGTGGCACACGGGACACGAACAGCAACCTTGGTGTACCTGATGTGTTTAGGAGTTATTGCACGTGCACGGCATAGCCTTTGTGCAGGTAATCTTCCCTGTGAGGTTGTTCTCCTGAGACCAGCAACTCCATCCTGGGACTGAGTCTATTGCACGCCACAGTGGGCTGGTTCTGGTGTAGGGACGAAGCTTGGCACACCTGGTGTGTGCTGCACTCCTTGCACCTCGCTGGTTACTTGTGTGTGAGTCACAGTGCTGGGCTGTACTTGAGCAGCACTGAACTCTCTAGGGCTGAGTCTGAGAGCCAAGACCCAGGCAATCATCACTGTGCCTACAGTTTCAAGCTTCATTTTTTTGCCATAGTGTTATTTTTTTTTGTCCATTCTATAGTGTTGCACAGCTATCAAATAAAAAATAATGAATGGGTTAGAAAAGCATTTCCAATCTACATCTGGAAACAGAGGAAGAAGACACTTTTTGGCTGATGACCATGATTAACCATAAAAAGTAAAGCACCTATTGGGCTCAAAACCCCCAAAAATGCGGTTGCTTCATGCATGTGAAGTAGATCTGTGTCAGTGCACAGCACAGGAACAGAGAAATGTAAATTCTAGATTGATTTTATTTTATGCAGGTTACTGGGAAAAAAACCTGTACTTGAGCTGGATAGGCATCTTTTGTCTGTTATGTTACTATATATAAGATTTTTTTCCTTTGCATACTGTGAATGTATTTTGCATCATGGCATATACATTTGTGTTGCTGCGGAAACACAATAATATTATTTTCGTTGTCCTAGGAAACACAGACACAACACCTGATAGTGGTTGTTGTACCAGTTTGGATGGATGTTTGTTTTCTCTTCTGTCCAACAAAATCTTCCACTCCCTCCTGTACCTGAAATAGCAGAGGTTCTTGTGATTATTAGCATTATCTCTAAGTATCCATTCCCACAAAATGGGACAGGTACTTCATGCATGAAAATATTCAGTTTCTGCGGTAAGGGCTTTCCAGTTTCTGGCACTGGTCCAGGTAAGTCACTTTTGCCCTTGCTTAACATCAAACCTGTGAGAAGTCCCACTGAAATCCATGGGACTGCTCATGTGCTTAAAGTTAAGTGCATGCGTAAGTGCTTTCCTGGACTGATGCCAAACTAAAAGTACATGACTGGCCCATGGATTAGAATGAGTGCTTGAGAACTTGAGAAAGTTTGCGGCTGTTGATTTGCTTTTAAAATGGAAGAGGATGTATTAGCTATCTGTGAGTTTCCAGCAACTCAGCCATAGAATCACAGAATAAGCTGAGTTGGAAGCAACCCACGAGGCTCATCAAGTCCAACTCTTGGCCCGGCACAGGACACCCCAAGAGTCACACCATGTGCCCGAGAGCATTGTCCAAACTTCTTCAACTCAGACAGGCTGTGCTGTGACCACTTCCCCAGGGAGCCTCTTCCAGTGCCCTGTCACCCTCTGGGTGACGAACTTTTCCAGATATCCAAACTAAAACTTGCCTGACTCAGCTTCAGGCTATTCCCTCAGGTTCTGTCACTAGTCACAAGAGTGAAGATATCAGTGCCTGTCTCCCCTTGTGAGGATATTAAAAACTAAAATTAGGTCTCCCCTCAGTCTCCTCTTCCCTAGGCTGAAGTTTTATCATTTTGGGGGAAAATGGAATTAGGGAGTACATTTGAGGGGAAGTTGTACCCAGGGGAACCGGTTACCTTATGCCATGGGAATGTATGGGTTTGTCGTGGGTTAACCCCAGCCAGCAGCCAAGCCCCACACAGCCGCTCGCACACTCCCCCACCAGTGGGATCGGGAGAGAATTGGAAGGGAAAAAGGTCAAAAACTCGTGGGTTGAGATAAAGACAGTTTCATAGGGAAAGCAAAAGCCACACACACAAGCAAAGCAAAATAAGGAATTAATTCAGTGCTTCCCATGGGCAGGCAGGTGTTCAGCCATCTCCAGGAGAGCAGGGCCCCATCCTGTGCAGCGGTTACTTGGGAAGACAAACATCATCATTCCAAATGCCCCTCCCTTTCCATTTCTTCCCCCCACGTTATATACTGAGTGTGATGTCACGTGGTCTGGAATATCCCTTTGGTCAGTTTGGGTCATATGTCCTGGCTGTGTCTCCTCCCAGCCTCCCGTGCACCCCCAGTTCCCCTGCCAGCGTGGCAGTACAAAAAGGCCTTGGCTCTGAGTAAGCCCTGATCAGCAATGACAAAAACATCTTTATGTTATCAACTCTGTGTTCAGCACAAATCCAAAACACAGCCCCATACCAGCCACTGTGAAGAAAATTAACTCTAGCCCAGCACAAGGTTGTTGAGGTGGTTCTCTGGGTGTTTCGGCGAAAGTTCAGATTTGTCTTTTCTGCTGCTCTTCTGTGGGGAGGGAAGCACAGGCTAGCATTATTGTCACATTGTTTTATTAGCAGTGAAGCCCTGTATGTAATTTTTAGGCTTTTGACCATGTGCAGTTATACACTGAGTTTTGATATTTTTTTGTCCTGCGTGTCTCCATAAAATCTGTTTTCACAGAATCATATGATTAAAAGATTATATTTATTTTATAAAGAAACTTAGATTAATTTTATAATACTGCATGCAAATGTCAAATGTGTAAATATAATTTCTCAGTAAAATCAGGTTCATAATCTGTTACACATGGTTAAAAAAAATTCTTTCCTTAGAGCATAGATTTATGTCTTATACACTCTTTCTGATTTGTCCATATATACTTCCTTATGTTTGTTATTTTATAACTATATTTGAATGTCTGTGGCAAAAACAAAAGCCAAGCATTTCAGCATGTAAGAATATATTTAGACTATATTTATATATGGACCAAAGTTCCTGGAAGAAAAAGTGGATAGGTTCAAGCATGAGTCCAGTATAATGATAAATTTTGACTCCCTACAGATTGCTTAGTGCTGACAGAAAAAATACCTTGGAATTCTGCTGACCTTTTTCCCATAGGACCTGGCCCCAGTTACTCCTAGTTACTGGCTTCATATAGTACTGTCAGTAAGAATAACTGCTCTTTATTCAGTGCAAAACTTTGTAACTTATCCAAAGTACAGTGTTTGTGCATGAAGATAGAAGCAGGTAGGGAGGGAGAGGGAGCAAAGAGGAGCGGCAGGACTTGTACTTCGAGAAATTGTTTGTTTTACTTTTTCAAAATCACTTCTTCCCCTATTACTGTCCTAGCATTCTTCTCCCCACAACCGTTATTGGTTTTTGCTTTACTCTAAGATGAGCAGTGTGCAAAACAGAAGATGGTCCATGCAGTAGCCTAAGTGTGGTTCTTGGAAAAAATATAAGGTATCTCTGAGAAGAAGCTTTTCATTAGAAAAAATGTTCAGTGGGGTCTTCATTCAGAGAAGAAAGAAAAAAAATGGAGAAAGCAGTTAATAAAACCTGTAATTCATAGGGTTTTTATCTGGTGGAGGAAGGGCATACGTGTCTGATTCTTCTGAGATGGCTTGGGTGTGGTGGACATTTCTGGCTTCATTCTCGCTGGACGCGGCATTGGGTGTCAATAGCACGCAGAGCAGCACATCTGCATTTTCTGGCCTGGGATAGCTTATTTCATTACTACATCCGTTTGTGGGAGCAGAGAGAGAGAGTGAATCTGCTCCTTAGGGAAGCAAGTCCAGTGAAATGCTCGTGCCAGAGCTGTTCTGTGCTCCGAGCACAAGCTATGTAACACTCGAACTGTATAATTGAGAGCTGACTGCAGTTCTGTTCACATTAACTTACGTAGGTTTCTTCATTAATAGGTTTAAACTTTATTGTGTGAGAGTGAGAAAGTAATCTCCAGAGGAAAAGCAAAGCATTCAGTAAAACCTGAGGATCTGTGCAATGCTCTCCTACCTCTGTGTCTGGACAAAGGGCATTCCAAGGACATGGCAGAGGGGCTGCCAAGCCTCAGTGCTGGTGCTTCCTGCAGAGTGGAGGGGACCTGCCAGGTGATGATTCAGACCACCTGAATTAAGGACTTAGCCTCCCCCCAGTGCTGTCAGGAGCCCAGCTTCCTCGTGTAAGTGCTTGATTTAGATGCTTTACAGGAATTACACATTCCTCTACTATTTCTGAGCTGAAGGTTTGTTTCTGAAACTTGTGGATCTATGCATGTCATAAATCAGAGTAGCCCAGTATCAGGTTTGATTCTGGATGACATTTCCTCGTGTGGACTGAGCAGTTTAGCACCAAGGCTAAATGTATTCTTATGCTTATGATGCATTGAGGCAAGTGGAAATCCTGACAGCGCTGAAGCTAAGGGCAAAATTATTTGGCTTCAGTCTATACTTCAGTTACACAAAGACGGATTTAATCTCCTGTTAACTTCTAGGGGCTTGGGGTGCACATCCCCCGAGAGCACTTACTTGCTCCTCCCTGCTGACCGCCAGTAACTTCTTTCTGATTTTATTATTTTCTCTCTGTCATAGCTTAACGTCTTTACTACGCCATCCCACTTTCCATTTGTGAAGCACCAAGGATCTCTCTTTGTGTCATTCAAGCCTCTCTTTGGAAAAACTTTTTTTCTGTGCAAACCTTTCCCAGTGAAACTTTTTGTCTGTGGTCTTATGTTCCTGCTTCTTAGGGAATGGGAAGAGATTGCCTGTTTTATCTAGTGAGTGAGACGTGACAGTTGTTTAGACTGTAGAGTCATGAGGCATAAGTCTTTATCTTGCCTCTTGTTGAAATATTAGATATAGTTACAGTTCTCTGCTCCATTTAACTTTTGTTTCTTTGATATTCCATAAAAATTTGATACCCTCAAGCATCAAATCATGATTCAAATGAACACATAGTCTATAAAGAAATATTATTCCAAGATTGATTTCCATTGCATTCAAAGCAAATTTTTTTCATGTTTTATGGGCACAAATCAAGATCCAGTGCTTTTATGATTTACAACCTTTTTAATAGCGATAGACTGTGTCAAAAATACCATTTCATCCTTTAAAACATTTTTCTTTTTTTTTTTTTCTTTACCAGTAAATGGCAAAGGTCACAATATTGAAAACAATGTAAACCTAAAACTGAAAAAAAGTATGCTTTTGTACAATTCCTTCACCGGTCTTTCCCCAGCCCATTTGGGTAAGAGCCTTATCCTTTATCCTAAGGCAAAAAATGAGGCATTGGTTTATAATATATAGCAGAAGATACATGATCTGTTACATCATTGTTGACCATGCAAATAATTATTTCTACTCTGTAAATTGGTCTTCTTGATTATGGTAGTTAGGAAAACATCTGTTTCCGTTTTCATGTGTTCACTGATTTTTTTTTTGTGATGAAGACCACCATTAATGTGTACCAGGGCTTGATTAGGTATTATATTGATGAAAACCAATTAATTTGCATGCACGTAAGTCTCACTGGCACTTGTTGAGGACCAGGGTTTATTACTATGATAAAGAGAGTGATCTGTTAGGTGAACAGATATGAGTACAAGAGACCCTAAAATTTATTTTTGGATATTTATTAAGATTTATGTAATTTGAATAGTCTGTATTTTAACATAGTTTATTAAAATATAGTATATTTTATGCAATTTATATAGTACAAATGTGAGCACATTTAAAAAGCTGATCTTCAATAACAGTTAATACTGGTAAGCAAAGGGACAAGTTAAAATGAAGAAAAGCATTGTGACTTGCACATGTAGAAGTAAAGTGATATGGTAAATAATCAGAGACTATGAAGGACATTTCAGGAAAGGGCTGTTGCCAAAAGAAAATTTAAGCAAACCAATGGACCCCAATTGTCTCAAGGCTGAGACTGACAGGAGAACTGCAGATTGTCTTCAAGTTTTCTCTGACTGTCTCTGTCTTCTACAAGCTCCCATTGTCTTGTGCCCCTCCCACAAGCTGGGAATTAGTAAGCAAAGTATTATCTCACCCTAGGGAGAAGCAACCTGACATTACCTAAAATAAAGAAGAGGGGAGCCTGAATGAATTAACAGTGAGGAGCTGAAGGCATGGTGCTTGCAGATGAGTTTAACAGTTGAGCCACTTCACAGCGGGGATGTTATTTATAGCAATGCAGCTAGAGGCATGATCACCCAGGGATTTCATGGGGTTTAGCTCAGAGAAGCTTGCTCTGACCACAGGTTGGTCTGGATCAAGCATTTGTTTTGCAGGTAATGCAGACTGTCACAGGTAGCTCGTTAGAGTGACAATGACCAGGATTGCTAATTGGAGATAAAGTTGGGATTGTAGTGAGATGTGTGAAGGCACAAGTCAGCCATCCTCCCGTCTCAGGGTACCCATCTCCTTGCTTTGTGGTACCTTGTTGAGCTCAACCTCATATCCAGGAAATGGCTATTAGCTGACCATTATAACTAAAATTAATATGGGATGAGAATAAACAATACACTGTGGGACTCATTATTTGTCTTCCAGATGCAGGGGGTGAGGAAAATATGGGAGTTACTGTTTACCTTGCAGTACTCGTATTCTGATGGCCACAGTCCAGGCCCTGACTAATGGTTTTGAAATGCTGAGGACAGAAGTTAAACAGGCATCTACATCCCAGACCCCACTAGGGAACCCCTGATTAGTGTGTGGAGGGTGAGAAGCAAGGGAAGAGCTGGAACCTGAAGCCTGGCCAGGAGCATAAAACCCACAGGGCTTGTGGCTATTGCAGGTAATAACAAAGGGACAGTGTCCACAGGAGGGTAAGAGCGACGGTTCAGGGAAGGGCAAGTCAAGAAAGCAGAAGGCTGAGGAGTCAAATGGTCTCAGCTGCACGTTTCAGTCATGACTTAGGGAAGGCAGAGTGGCTGAGCAATGGATCTGCGCTGAGACGTGCCCACAGGGGTGTCTCAGTCACCGCTGCGCAGGACCGTGCACAGGAATGATGGCCGGAGCACATGGAAGCTCTGAAGAGCCGTAAGTGCCTGTTGAGAAAGCTGATGGGTAAGAGCATTAGTGGCAAACACTGCTGGCAGTTTATTTTATAGCTTTGTTGAAACAAGTTTCACAGGTTTCCAGAGTGCTGCACTCTTGTCATACTGTCTGATTTCTCATTATGTTACATAGATTATCTGGGTCTTGGTGCAATTATTCTGTTTAAAAACATTGTAGAAAAACAACATGCAGGAGTTCGGGACAAATGGAAGTCTGTGTTGTGTTTTAATTGTTAGGTTTTCAGGAAAAAGGTATTGTAGCTGTACTATCTGAGTAGCAAAGAGAAATTCAAAGAGAAAAGGTGGCAAACTTCAGAAACTGAAACATTTTATTAGGCCATGAGTGAAGAATTATAGCCTGTGCTGCGAGTATAGACAACTCTCCCATTTAAGCCAAATGACTAAAAACATAATTTTCTACTTAGTGAGACCACGGTACTTTCTGCGAAGAGTACAGCTTAAGAAAATATCTCAAGGTGAGGAAGTTTCCTTGCTTTTCTTCTTGCAGAGGTTTTCCTGATTGTGTTATTTATGAGGGACCAACCAAAGCCAGGCACAGCTTGCCGGACACTATACCAAGGGTAGGGTAAGAGGGAATCTTCCTGCCTTGAAGAGTGGTATAGGAATAGACAAATGGAGAAGGGAGAGTGGACATGCATAGATGTTAATGCTGTGATGATAAATGGCATGTTAAGTCTCGCTTTTTGGCAGAAGAATATGGTTTAGGGATTAGAATGACTAGGAAAAGGGGAAATTGGTAGTAAACAGTAGGGAAAGAGAAGAAAATAAGAAGGGTGGCTGTGGAGCACTGCAGAGGTGAAGGGACTGAGATGAGACTGGAAGGATCTTGGATCAAGCATCAGTTACCAAGGATGGCTTAAGTCAAGTCAGAGTAGAGAGAATATTTTCAGTTCCTCCTTTAGCTTTTTGTACAGCTTCTCTGCTGGTGGCAGTGCCTGGTCGTTGACTCCAGGCAGTTTCTTTTGCAAAGCTTCCGTGGCTCGAGTCAGAGGAGATCCCGTCCGTGGGGAACACATTGCCCTTGACAGGCGGTGTCCAGGCCCCCGGCACGGTGTGCTGCTGGGTGGGGAACGGGCTGTGGCACCAGGACTCCCACCCTCTCCTTTCCTCCAGGCTGAGCCCTTGAGAAGCTGCTTTCCCAACCTGAGTCAGAAAGGCTTTTAAGAATGCAGAGTGTATCTCGGACTTGAGTAAGAAGGGTGGCAGGGTATGCAGGATTTATAAGTGTTACAGAAGTAAATGATCTCTTTTTATACCCAGGTTATTAGAAGTTTATCAATAGGGTTTAAATTCAAGTTGCAATTCTGAAAGTCTGTCTGCTAATGATATGACAGGTGCAAGTGTTGCAACAGCAATGCAACCATTACAGCAGTCATAAGAAAAAAATATTTAATGATAATTATTGAAAAATTCAACTTAAAAGCCAGGAGAATTACTAAAAGGTTAATGTTTCTGAAAGTTCATTTAATTCAACATCATCAGATATGTTAGACAAATGACAAATCAAAAATGTCCCCCATTTCAGGACTGGTAGCTTAGGACTTACAAATACATATCCCTAAATTAAGTGTTTTGTCTCTGCCAAACACTTACCTTGTAGAAACAAATACTGGAAATTTTGTTTGTTTTTCTAGAATTGTAAATTCAATTAAATAATTATAACCCCTTTAAATGTGATCTAATTCAAAGATGAGAAGATTAGTTCAACTTAGTGCATATACAGGAAAAAAACACAGTAGAAATCTAGTCCTTGAAATTTGTCGTATAAGATTAAAATAATTTAAAAGCTTAAGCCTTTTTTATTAAATTCAAAATACATATATTAGACGGTTGCATCTGTATTTTTAAACTCTGGCTAGGAACATGCCTTTCTTTAGAACAGCTAAGTAGTGTAAATATCTTTCTTCACCCTGTTCATTGTCTAGTATATTCCAAAACAATTTTTACATATTGTATTAAAGCGGCTGTCTTTCCTTTCACCAATCAAAACCCTTTCCAAAATATTGTTTCCCAATTTGTGTCTCTAAATACAGATTTTTTAAATTTGTCCTTGGTTTTCCCAGCTCAGATGTGTTTGAAATACAACGAAAAGGTCTCTGAGGGACAAAACTAATACAAGTAGGACTACACTTTTTTTTGTTAGAAACATGATGTCAGTGTTTGAAAATATTTAAAACAGGTTGAATTTTTTTTAATTACATAGAATATATATAT
>VXAZ01007369.1:210580-258577 GCA_013399875.1 Gymnorhina tibicen
ATATATATATATATATATATATATATATATATATATATATTTAGTGGTCCTTAAGGCTTTTTTTTTTTAAATGAAACTGCAGGTGCACACGGCCTCTTCGTTTCCTGAGGAGACCTCTCCTCATGTGCTGTGTGACGGCTGGGTTGTGTCACCCTTCCCAGCCCCGGGTGGCTCGAGCTGGTGGCTCAGCTCACACGGCCATACCAGCATGCGAGCAGCTCCTTTGAGAGGCACTTGTCAGGAGGAAAGAAGGAATGCACCTCTCCAGTTTATTTCCACCTTGGGCCTCGTTATAGCAAAACTAAGACTGCCAGTTGGACTGAAGCTGAGAACTCAGTTTCTCTGGGAATAGGTCCAAGACCACCGAGCACCGGGTGTGCAGAGCCTTTTACCAGCACATCATCAGGACAAGGCGGAGTCCCTCGGTCATGGCTGAACTGGGACCAGGGTGCTTCAGGTGAAAGGTTACAGGGTTTGAATCTGGCTCCACCAAGTGCCCTGTTCTTATCACCCTTCTAATTAGTGGTTCTGCCTGGACCCTTCCTTCTCACAATCAGCTCCTCCACCTGCTTAGCTGGCCAAAGCCGGCACCTGTCCTCACTTCTCCAAGCAGGCTGTTTTTAATTCACAGCCCTGAAGTCTCCCTTCCATCCGTCCAGGTTTAAGTTGCTGTATTTTCCAGGCAATAGATAAAAAAATAAGATTGACGAATGAGTTTAGCATATGACCATCATGCATCAGTTATTAAAAAGAAAGAATAGCTGGAAGGTCCGTCTATAGCTTGTTTGCCTTGTCCATATGGGAAATGGAATTTAAATTACCACATTTCTTTAGGAGCAGTTTGTAATCCCAGTATAGTGAAGTCATCTTTTTCATGGGATGGGAACAGCAGATAGTAAGAGTTTCTGCAGTTAGCACGATATCAAGTGTGATGGCAAGATACTTTAAAGTATTTTTGTTGTGGATGGAAATGTTCAGATGCAGAACCAGCAGTTCTACCTCCCTGGGAGAAGACACTGAGGAACTGCCATCAGGTTGCTTGTGTTTGCAGCATGTCTTCCAGGATACCCACAGCTTGACTCACATTCTCACTGAAAAGGTGGAACAACTTCCCAGAGCCTGTAACAGGATCACCTTTATACAGAGTACGAGGTTTTTCTTTCTTCTTCTTTTTTCTTTGTACAGTACTTTTCTAGCCTTTTTTGATTTGAAAACTAATTCTTTTCCAGCTTACTGATAACAGGCACACTTCCTAGTTTAAGGTCTCTGAACATGGGGGTTTCATGGACCACAACTTGAAAACTGTTTCAGTGTGAGTCAGGACAATGCTGTGTATTCATTTGACTTTAGGAATTGTTAACAGAATAACCCTATCTGAATAGGATTTGTGTTTCCCGTCATATACGGTAGTAAAAGTAGGAACGATAATAGACCTTTAGCTGTGAATTTGGATGCTCTTGTGCTAAGTCCTGTACAAATACAGAAGAAAAACTCAGTCCCAGCACCAAAGGGTTTAGACTTCAGAGAGGTGGCTGCAGACTCCTGGGGGAATATGTAAAACAAAACAACAGGCCATACTGGTGGTTCAGCTGCTGTCCAAGATGCTTGTGGGTCTCCTGGTTGTCTACAGGGAATCTCTTCCAGAAACAAAGAGTTAATGAGAGTCAAAACTCTGGCTGAAAATTTAATGATTAGTTAGTGAGAGGGGCATCATTAGGCAGGCCACTAGAGCCAGAAGAAGGGAGGGATGCTCAGGAGGGCATGATAAATGTCCCTCGAGGGTCAAGGCAGCACTATTAGAAGTTTGAAGAACAGATCAAGAACCAGATGCAATGACAGGCAGTTTATAAAATGTTCATTAGGTGGGTGCAAACACTGCACCATGCTAGCGTGAGATATGGGAAGGTTAAAATATAGGTAGTGATAGATCTTCAAATATTGATCTTAGGCAGTATTCGACCCACTCTTCTCTTCCTGCTTAAACCTTCTCTTCCTGCTTAAACCTCTCCCTCCTGTGCACCAAGATTACAACTCATATCCTCTGTTCCTTACTCATCTGAAAGCTACAGGTCTGGCATGAACTCAGTGTTGAAGCTCTCCCTCTACTCAGTGGAGAAACAGGCAAGCAGCAGACAGTCATCTACAGGAGCAGCCTCTGACACAGGGCACGTGAATTATTTTTTCAGTGTCTCTTGTCTGTATAATCTTGTCATGGCACTTCAGACAGTTAAAATTTGCTGAAAGGAATCCTGTGCCAGGTCTTCTTTTTGACTAAATCCCTTATTAAGTCCTATACATTTTTTAAGCCTTAAAAATAACAAATTTTAAAATGCAGTAAACTTTTCTAGGAAACTAGAAAAATATTATTATTATTATTATTGTAGTAGTTGTTGTTATTATTGTTATTATTGTTATGTTAATACATAATACAAAAGTTTTCTAGCAAACTTTTTCAGTAAAATTCCCAGGGATAATCAAAACTACTTCTTCTAGAGAAAATGTGTTTTCTGATCCTTATATCACACAGGAAGGAAGTTACAAGCCATTTCTCATTGCCAATATTTCACTGCTAGGAGCTAGAAATTATTCCTGTGACTTAGGGAAGGATGAAGTCTACATTTCTTGCTATCACCTAAGGAAATTTTCTAAATGTCAATGTAGTAGTGTTGGGTTGGTTTTTTGGTTTTTTTTTCCAAAAAAGATGCAAAACCAATACTGAACACTTGGTTAAGTATAAAATAAAAGAATTGTTTGGCTTGGAAGGGACTTTAAAGACCACCTAGTTCCAACTCCCCCGCCACAGGCAGGGACACTTCCATGAATCCTGGTTTCTCAAAGCCCCATCCAACCTGGTCTTGAACACCTCCAGGGATGGGGCATCCACAGCTTCTCTGGGCAATCTGCTTCAGTGTCTCCTCACCCTCATAATAAGGACTTTCTTCCTAATATCTAAACTAAACCTGCCCTCTTTCAGTTTAAAGCCATTCCCCCTTGTCCTATCCCTACACGCCCTTGTGAAAAACCCCACTCCAGCTCTCTTGTAGGCCCCCTTTTGGTACTGGAAGGTGCTGTAAGGTCTCCCCAGAGCCTTCTCTTTTTCAGGCTAAACAATTCCAGCTCTCTCACCCTGTCTCCAGAGGAGACGTGTCCCAACACTCTGAGCATTTTCATGGCCTCCTCTGGACTCACTCCAACAGGTCCATGTGCTTCTTATGTTGAGGCCCCAGAGCTGGACAGAGTACTCAAATGGAATTTTTATCTAGAGTTGTCCAAAAATAAAAATCCCTGATAAAAAACCTGCTTTCTATCCTCAAATGGAAGCAGTAAAAGAGTAAAGAAAAACTTTTCCATAGATTTTGCCACCAATTCTAGTTCTGATGAACTTTAAATTACAGCATTTGAGTGTCTCCACAGTTACTAATTTAAGTGTCAATGAAGCTGATTTGAGCTGTTGATCACCTCAGCAGCTTCTGTGCGTGTCTCAGTCTCACCAATTTTCCTAGATGTAAAAGCCTCATTGAAATGTGAGTGGCTAGATGTGAGGTGCCTTCTTCATCCAGACAGAAAAAACAAATGTATTTAAATATGAAACAAGTCACCTTCTACCTTAGTGATTTCAAAGTGAAATGACTTTGAGGGAAATACTATTTGATACCATGTTTGAGTTGTGCTTCAGAACAGATGTTTTGACTGTTTAAATGGGCTAAGTAGGTAAAATACAGTAGCTCATTATGCACAGGAGTATTATGATGACCTACTGCTTCTTTCTGACATGAAGAATTTTTAATTATTGCATCAGGTTACCTATTGCATCTCAACCTCTCATTACTTTATAGCACTTCATCATCTTCTTCACAGTAATTTTCTTTCTAAAAAGTCAATTAACCCTCAACCTTTGAACCAAACCTCCTTATTCCTCTCCATGAATATTTTCCTGCAACTGTTTTCTCTTCCTGTAATGTTGTTACTCTGATCTCTGAAGTCTTTTCAGTTCTGCATTGAGTTTTGCTGGGTTTGCTTTTATTTTTCAGGCAAGGTGACCTGTGACACAAGGACACTTGATAACATGACTGAAGTGCTGCACCTCAGCTGCTGCAGATGATTTCTGTAGGACTTTCTGCCTATTGGATCATTGCTAAATCAGTCTCTATATACTCAAAGTATTTGTATATCAGAGATGTATTTAAGGAAACACCTAGAATGTACTGAAATAAACAGGAATTCTAGCATTTAGTTCAAGATGTTGCTGGCTTCATCTCACATTTCCCGGACAGTTTGTCTACTTGATTTTTTTAGTGCTCCGTAGAAATTGGAAATGATCATTCAGGTCTGCTTTCTTCTACATTCCATGCAATTACTTTGGTTTATATTCTGAAATTGGGTTAGAGGTGAAATAACCCTGAAACAATCTGGAAATTATAAGAGTTTATCTTTTTAAAAAATGCAGACATGTGAATTAATAATCAAAAATAAAACTAGATTTGAACTCATGGATGAAAACTAATTTCCTGTGTTGTTTGTAGGACATGTAAAATTACTCTGATAACACAACTGAGGAGCAATATTTGGTCATGTACAAATAAACCTCTTTGTCCAGATGGGAAAGGCATCACTAGGGAAGTTGACCCTTTTCATAGGTAAGATACAACTTAAGTTATTCCATCTTTGGTTAAAATGAAGGCATGCAAAGCAACATTACTTCATACAAGTGTCTTCCTGTTTGCCTAGTTAGAGAGACTGTCACTAATGATGGTAATGACTGTCCAGGCACAAATTGTATGGACATGTTTATGGCACCATTATGGGAATTGCCCGCTTACAACCAAGGATTTTCAATAAGTAATTTTCACATGGGTGAAATCCTGTTGCTGTAAATGCTGAAAGGTGTACAGCAGTGCAATGTCTACTGTGATGACAATATTACAGTCTTGGTGTCACTCCAGCATTCAGGTGAGTTGTACTAACACACTTCTCTATTTTTAGTTTGAATCATTAATATAGTCCCTGTAAAATACAAGCTGAGCGCTAAATGATTGCACCCTGTCCTGGGTGACTTCCAGTTTTCAGCATCAAATTTGGAAAGAAAATGTCTTAATTTGATTTTTTCTGCTTTTTTGAGTATATAATTTGTGCATTACACAATATGATATTCAATTGCAACCATATAAGTATACATTTCTACAAGAGGCTTTAACAGGGGAATCTCAACATGTTTCAGAGTCGGGACTTGAATAAACATAAAGAATTCTGCATCAAGGCTTCTGAACCTTTCGGATTTATGTTTTGAGCTGCAAATCTCATGGAAACAAGTTCTGCAATGGCACTTATTATTGTGAGATTCTAGTTGTTGCCAGCCTGGACACAGTATGAGAATTGTATTTTGGCATTTTCACGTCTGACTGCCAAAGCTAAAAATCCAGAGATGCAGAGAAATGAAAATTAACCTGATGAATTCATAGGTTTTGATACATTTTGAGCTCTCACTGGAAGCTGTGGTAGCAGAGGGAAAGCCTCTTGCTTCAGAGTTATTTACAGCCATCCTGATGAATCGCTAAAGGAGACCACCTATGACCTGCAGACTGTTCCCTCCATAACCATTGATCTCCACCAGGTTGGAAGGAAGCTCCAGGACAAAGAGCATTAGTTTCGAGTAATTTAAAAGTTTTTATAACTTAATCCAATAGGTCTCCAAACTTACAATATTACCAGCTAGCAGTGTGCTGCATTGGCAAGGGCAGTTATCACCCTCTTCTGAACTTAACAGAAGAATTAAATGTTTTTTGAAACAGAAGAGTTAAGTGTCCTTTGAGAGCACATACATCAGGATTTTCTTTTCAGCATTGTTGCAGTATCTGAAACAGCTCAGATACTGAGAAAAAGACATTGCCCAAATAACTTCAACGTGGATTGTTCTAAAGCTTTGGGTGGTCATTGGATTCATTAGTGTGCTGCATCCCAAAACTCCAGGCAAATTTCTTCCAGAACTGTGTCATTCATTACTTTCAATGTATCTATATACTTTGATGGCTCCATTAAAAATTACTGTCACTAAGGAAAGAAACAATACTTGTGAGCCCTACAGTTCAAATTGTACTGAATTACTGAATGTTTAATACTTGATTTAAAAAAAAAAGTTTGCAAGTTTGAGTGAATATTGCTGAATAAGATACTCTCAGAAATAGATAGCTTATGAGGAATAGAAAATTGGAACAACCATACCATAGCAACCACATTGGTATACATTTCTGATTTGTTAACTACTCTTCGGCCAACTTTGATAACAGCAGTGGAGAATTACAGTACAAGCTTTGCCAAAGACCCTAAAACTACAATTTGTGTCAAGAAATCTTTGTGTGTTAATGATATTTTCTTCCCTTTTTGAAAATATTTTTTTTCCTAAAAAGGAAAGAAAAAAATTAAACAAAACCCACCCCAGTGCTTATTAAAATCTTAGTTTCCTCTAAAAGATTATTTCCTCTGCTTCAGGAAGTTGGCAGGCAGCAAACCACTTCTAAATCAAGCTGCAAGCCGGTACTGTAAAAAGCAGAGTTTATTGGTACCAGACATTTGTAAATAAGTAATTGACACTCATGCTATAACAATAAGCAATTCCAAAAAAAACCAGGGAGCTGCCAGAATAAACAAATTTGCAACGAGCTCTATCCAATTCTATATATCCATCAGGGTCAGTCCCATCAGTGGTTGTCAAAATAAGAGCTCCAGGACCAGCTGGAGTTCCATAAAGAGCAGCCATCTCCTGGTTTTGCCTCTTCTTTCCTTCTGCACAGACTTTCAGTGGGAGCCCTAGGCATGGGCAGGCTCGGAGCTATGCAGTGTTATCCAAACAACATGCCTGAATCCAAAGCCTCTGGAATTACCGGGATTTGGATACACAAAGGACCAAGGTGAGAGGCATACTACTTCCAGGGGAAATAGGCTCAACACTTCAGCTTTTGAGGGACCTGAGTCACTAAAACATGCCTCCCCTCTTTGGGCCAGTACTGTGGGGTCGTGGCTCAGGAACAAAGAGTGCATTTGCCCTTCCCCTGCTCTCAATTATTGCGTGGGATGCCATTAATGGTCACAGTGTTTGCAGTAGCATCTAACTACACTTTGAGGCAGCTTGCCCCCTGTACCCAGTGTTTCATGCTTTGGGCTGGCTCCCACCCTTGCCACCTCCAGCTTTTTCTGTGCATTCCCCTTACCTCCTGCATTGCTGCCACAAGCAGGGCCGTGTAAAGCTGGCAGAGCAGTAAGAGGGGGCTGCAGCAGACATCTGGGCCTTGCCAGTAACTGATAGAAGCCACGTATACTTGAACCTAAACAAATGGTAAGAATGGGTACAGGGTCTGTGTTGTACTGTAAGCACTCTTTGGTAGTGGTGATCATGTGAAAAAAAACTGTATTAGCTGATAAGGCACTCGAGCTGAAAGTTTGTCTCTGTTTGTCTCAGTGAAACACTAGGATTTAAATGAAGGAGCACAGACCTTGAAGCTAACTCTGTTTCTTCACTCCTGTCTAATGCAGCAAAGGAGAGATACCATACCTCAGACTGGTGAGCAAGGTAAGAGACCATAACTTTATTATTAGTGTGATTTAAAAACAAAATTAATGATGCCTTTGTGTGCACAGTGCCCAGAGCAAAAGAAATCCAAAACAATTGCTTTCCCTTTGTCAGGGACTACAGGTAAGGTTGCCCGGGAGAGGAGGAAGAGCTTGTTTTTCCTTCCCAACTGTGGGAAGTTATTTTCAGAACACGTGACCGACAATCCAAAGAACAAGGTTTCTTTATTTTTTGTAAATGTGGTCTCGATATTACATAATTCTCTTAACAATTAAGTTTTTGAAAATTAGAGTACAGATTTCAAAACTTGAAAAGCCTGAGCTTAAAGCCTCTGTTATATGAGTTTCTGCTGGTTTTGGCCTTCAGGATCTCTTCCTTAAATGGCTTTCCTAGAAGGAAAGGAAACTGGAAGGGAAGAAAAATACAAATTTTCTTTGATAGCACTTACTTTTGCTAGTGGTGGTGATGATGCAGAGCTCTAAAGTGAAAGCAGAGATGGCTGGTGACAAGGAATAGTTTAGGAATGTCTCTTCACAGCCTCTGCCCAAGATATTTTATGGTGTTTGGTGAGGGCCTTTTTGCTGTTGCTAAGACAATGAGCTGGAAAGTCAGAATATGCAAAAGATGGCTTAAATTCTGGTGAATTCTGGCTTAGGTGTCAGATGCTGGATGTATGCTGTTGAAAGTGTTGTTATAGAAGTAAGCAGATAAATCTATTTTAATTGTTTTCATTTTAAAAATTTAAAATCATAAATACTATAGGTTGCAAACAACATCAGACAAAGCAAACAGTACAGTAATAGATACACACCCACATTTATACTGTAAATCAAATATAAGTTGTTATAGAGTAAAAATCCATTGTTTTTAGGAAAGTTAATAAGTATTTCCAAAGAGATGTTGCATTGCTGAGGCTATTCTAGGCTAATAGGAAAATTATTTGAATTGTTCAGCAATAACATCTTGTGTACTTGTGTCATGACAGCAGATTTCTGCAATGCTACTGAGCCACAGTCATTCTTAATTCCTGTGATGAGTGACACAGTGAGTGAGAGCAATTATCTCCAAATTTAGCTGTTCTTTTATTCTCACACTGATGTATATTTCCACAAAACATTGACTGACTGGCTTCTAAACAACCAAAGTTGAGTCTTACGAAACTGCTCGCATGCTACTCGGTTCAGCTATGCGGCTCAGTATTTGTGGTGTGCAAGGAACTGCCTGTGCCTATTGTTTTTGTTCCCAGATTAAATCTCTGAAGGCTTTGGCAGTCTCTGTTGAAGTCATTGGGCTCTCAAAATGCTCACAGCTTCATTATGCTGATGTTAAAAGTGTTGGAATTTTCAAAGGCCTACCAACCAAATATTGCAAATGACAGTAGCTGAACCTTTTCACTTTATACAGGCACTCGCGTGACTTGGAGACCATTCCGTCCTCCAAGTCATAGTACATCTGTTGGAGCAAAGGTTTACCAGAAACAAGTAACAGGGATATCAAGACCATTGCTCAATAACCACAGCCATTATTTTGCAATATTTATTGTGCTCTGCAGGAGCTTTCCTGGGATCAAAACTTGGCTGGTTTTATTAACAGTATTCTCAGTTGTGTCACATGGATTGTTTCATGTTATTAGAGCTGAATGCTGTAACTTGCCATTTCAGAATTGATAGTTATAGATTTTGCAGGAGTGCATTTGCATGCTGTAGCCTCTAACAAAATACTATGTAATTTGAATACCGCCTTTATCCATCATGACTCCCTCTGGTATGTATCACTACCCAGGAAGTGTGTCTGGACACCTTTCCTATTTAACCTGGTTGATTTTACATTACACAACCAGGTGCGTTATTTTCAAAATGTATTCTTGAGTGTTTAGGTGTAAACTGACCTAAGAGAAGCATACAGGTAGTTGTCACTTAAACCAGTTTTTAGAAATGATGTATGGGGATTTTAAGATGAACTTCATGTTTTTTTACCAAAACTCAGCCTACACTGAGACACAAGTAGAATCAGATTTTTTTTACTTGCATAGCTAAGATATACAATTTTTTTTTCAATTGATTTGCGTGTCTTTCTGGAAAAAACTATTCTTAAGCAGCAGGTAAGGAAAAGAATATGGATAAAATATTTGGGGAGGAATGTGAAAGGAAATTTAATATATTTAATCTTATTATACATTTTTCTACATTAAAGTCAACAGGCTGCAAATATATTTTGCTACAAAGCTTTGTGTAAGAAATATCTCTATAAGAAAATACATCTCATTAAACATTTCCTGTAAATAAATTATCCCAAATAACTGTGTTTTGCAAGAGCAAGATGGCAGGTAGGCCAATGATTAGAAGAGCTAAAAATTGCTGAGACCCCATTTCTGCAACCCCCATGCTCATGCTGGGAATTACTTTCTTTTATATGTAGTGACAATGAGACCACTTGAGTTCCTCTGCTGAGCATGTGCTGTGTCAGCGTAAATAAAACTTGCAAAATTGGTTCCTGGATATTTTAGTATCTTGAAATTTCTGAGCCATATTCCTGTTCCAGTGACATTGGAAAACGCCGGAGTAAGCAGAGTTGTGATGACAGGGACTCCAAGATAGAACTCTGACTGAGGCTATTATAAAACAGAAGCCCCTGTCTCTGAGCAGTCCCTCTAGGTCAACAAAAACTAACTCCAGTAGGGAAAGAGGTGCGTGAAATACTCTTCTTCTTCAGACTATTATGAAAGGTCAGGGCGATGTAGCTGAGGTCTGTGTTCTAATTAGGAAGGCTGAGTCAAGTGGTGTAGCTAAGCTAAAGCTTTAAAGCATCCCACTGGTGGAAAAAGGTGTCAGGTAATGGTGACATGGTCTTCAAAGTTAAACTGCATGTAGTCTGACCATGTTGTTCAGAATTGAGTAAACAGAAAAGTCTCTTGTATTACAGAACATGAAATTGGGTAATTATAAATGGGTAATTACAACTTAGCGGTAGGTCAATTATAGAATCAGACTTCTTTAAAGTAATATCAGTCTCTTTACCAAAGTTTATACAAAGGAATATTTGCAAGTAAGTAAAATTTTAAAAGTTTGAAGAGACCTGGGAGACAAGTCAAAGGACAGAGGCTGTCCTTTTTTTAACCAGTACACAAACAATGTAGGGTTGGCAGCTGTTTCCACAGTCTATGTATTTCCATCATTGCTGGCAGAACACCCCAGAGTGAGAGGACATCAGTTTCAGGCTGAATACATGCTGGAGGCTGGTATGCTGTTCACATGATGTTCAACAGGTCCTTTGCAGTCATACCATCTTCTTACATCCTCTTCTGCAGGAGAGGAGGTGCTCAGAAGACCCAACTCCTTTTTCTTTGCTGTCCTGATAACAAATCCATTATACTGCTGCAGAGTGCCAGAAAATGTAAAAATCTCAGTTTGTAGCAGTATGCTCGAAACACCTCAACAAATGTCTATATCCTCTATTATTACAGCAACAGAGAAACAACTTCAAAGCTCTTCATACTAAGCACTTCAACACTCTGCTATTTCTTTTGGAAATGTCTATAATGCAAGAATGCTTAGGCAAGGAGAATATATTTAGGACTAACGAGGAACTGCCTGTATATAATTCTGGATTCAGCATGCACGCATATTTGCTTCATCTGTTCAACCCAATGTATATTAGCAGTAAACTGAGGCAAATACAAGTGATTAAGTGCCTTACTATGACATTGAACTACATAAAGCATTTCAATTTACCCATGTATAGGAAACAAAACCTCTTTAAATGCCTCCTCTTAGATAAACTGCTGCTCTCTTGAAATTCTGAGATGGCCAGTTTTCACCTTCTTCATAAGGGCCCGCAAAACATAGCACTCTTGTCCTGCAGGAGTGCTTTCTCTGCTGAAGTGTCAGCCCTGAATAGCAGGGGCGTGTGCACATTCACAGTAACTTTATTTCCACTTCTTACACCTGCAAAGTGGCCAATAATGTGTTGACAGAAGAGCCTTCCTGGCATGCACTGCTTCCTATACGAGTACAATGTAGCAATTTCTGTAGCAAATCCTTACCACGCTGGAGACCCACTGTAGCCCTAACACTGAACCCCTGAAACATCATGGGACAACACAGCAAGGTAAGTGGCATTCATTTCCACTCTACTTGTTTGCATACTAGCATTTCCCACGAACTGTAGAATTATTTACAGGAGAACTGGGTGGTAGGTGAACCCCAGCTACACTTGTGTTTACCACCAGCTCAAAAAGAAATGCATTTGGTGTGACTTCTACTCCTACTCTAACTGCTGCTTTAGCCATTCCACTTTCATTTGCAGTCCCCTTTTTCCACCATGCCATAATGCATTAAACACATAAAGCCACAGTCACTTATACTATGTTCCCAATCCTCGTTCAGATTTTCTGGCACACATGAAGTCTTGATTTAGAAGAGGAGGTCGCATCTTTCCATACTTTACAAGACAAACCCTTGGCACAGTCACATCTCTGGAAAATCTCCAGTCCATGGGACCCTTTCTTGCGCTGTTTGGTGCACACCTCCCCCTGATGCAACACGGGCTTGCAAATTTTGGTCCAGAAATGGCGAGCACAGCAGTGTCCCTCAATACAGTCTGATGACCGTAGGCAGGGATCGCCTTCGTGTCCTAAAAAGAGCAACCAAATTATTTTATCTCATGGGAAAAAGTGAAAGTACAGATTCAGAGCAGACTTACGCAAACGAAACTGAGAAAAAGGAGAGGTGATATTTCCACTTGTGGCTATCTGAAGGATGTAAACACAAGACTGAGTAAGGAGAAGTTCTACTACAGGATTGTAAGCAGAATTACAAGTGTTCAGTTACATGGCTGTTACAAGAGGAGGATGTCTGCAGTCTTGCACAACTGATAAAATGATTGTCAGTCCACATCTGATACAGAGAAGAAAGCAGATGCTGTTTCATTCACAGGAACTGTCGGTTGACATTACATCACTTTTTGAGTCATGCTGTGAGCTCTCACTGTAGACATTAGCTCCCTGTGAAATTACTGCGTATTTCTGGTTTCCACTGCTGTCTCTTAACAGCGAGAACATGATTCACGACACGAAGGAACAGAGCAGTCCAGTCCAAATGTGATCTTACCTTTTATGTGTGACAGCTTGGATCGGGGCCTCCCCAGGTTGTGCCATCCCAAATCCTTGCTTGCATAATGACCATTCTTCTTGTTGCGTGGCCCTTCTAGAGCAGGGATGTGAGGAGTAAGGATGCTTTCAGTTACTGGTATGCAAATACCTGCAAGGAAAAGACAGCCACTCAAAGATTTGAAGAGGAAAAGCATCTGAGAGACATGCACTGACCAGGTCAGGACAATGAAAGCACTGGGGTTTGGCCTCAGTGACACTCAGCTCTAATCACACGTTCACCTCTGGCTCCTGGCACTTACAGCTTCACCACAGCTCTGCTTCCCTCACTGTCAGACAGTCTCTCTGTCACTATGGCTTTATGGTCTGAGCCCCTGGAGACCTCCTTGCAGACATCTCTCTCCAGCCTCCAGAGGAAAGTATGGGAATGCAAACAGTATAGTTAGAACCCATCCCTGGGAGAGTAGATTCAGGATTCATGAAGTCTCCTTTTCTTCCTTAAAATATGACTTCTGTGCAGTCTTCCTGTGAATCAAACCACATTGAATGCAGAGCTGTGATTTTAGGCAGCAGCAACAGCAGCATTTTTGGATTTCCCCACCACAAAATATAAGAAAAGACTGGTAGTACCTGAGCCCTAAACATAGAAATACTATTACAGAAAATTAGGTAGAGTGGAATGAAGTAGAAAATTAAGTTTTCTTGGTTTAGAAAAAGAAGTGCCGTCACCCAGGAAAAAATACTCTTGCTGGGCACACGCACAGAAATAGATGATGTCAAAAGGCTGACTTTCTGTAGAAAAGCCCAGAGCTGGCAGCCATACCGTTGTTGCAGCGGTTCCCGGGGCAGCACATGCCGTCCCGATGGCAGCGCTTCTTCTTTCTCCGGCACATCATGCACGCAGACACGGCTTGGTGAGGGCTGTGGCAGTACCGCCCAACCTCGCATTCCTTGTCGTTAGTACAAGGATAGGCCTGGTGGGGAACAGAGAGGTTTACAGTGAGGCACTCCTTTGCACAAGGAATGGATGCAGCCCATTAAAAATAAAAACAAAACAAGCAAACAAACAAACAAGAAAACAAACTACCACCAAAACCTCCAAAATAAAACAATAGATGAGGTAACAATTCACAGGCTAGGAGATGCAGCTAGGGATGCTCCACTGCAGCCATACAGCAGTCTTTAATCTCACACAGCTTCTGGTCATTGCTTAAAGAATAAGAGAGAGACAACCTGCTCGCTCATGGTTCCATCTTTCCTTACCTCAAACTTAATGTGGGCACAAGAGATCTCATATTTTTGTGGATTCAGAGATGGGATTCATAGACAGGAGCGTAAAACTCCACAATGAAGAATCAACAGGACCAGAAAAGCCAGTAAAAATACTAAAACACACCCTCCAACAGGTAACATTTCATTTTAAACTCTGAGGAGGCATTTTTCCTTTGACAGTTGTCAAACACCCTGATAATAAGCTCAGTGTTGTCACAGTGAGTACCTGCATCACACTCGTTCAAATGTCTTTGCAACTGCACCACTCGTCCCTGGCCCACACCAATGAGACTCCTTGGAAGTGAACAAACATCACTGGTCACCATTTCCCTTTGAAAATCTTTAATTGACTTATGCTCCTACAATACTCCTTAAACTTGCCACCTGCTAAACAACACCCTATGGTATGCAGCATGGAATATATTATAGAGCACAAAATACCTTGCACATATAATTCCCTGCAAGCAGATACATGGGTATAAAATTCTTCTATATTCATCAGAACCAGCATTAACTCACAGGAAAACAGCCTTTTTAAAGAATGCATGCAAAAGCACTGCATTCTCCCATAAAGATAAAGAAAAGTTTGTTCCTACGAAAGGAAAAGACAAGATGCTTGAAGGAGACATAATAACACATATTGCCACATTCCAAGATGCTTTCTGTTGAGTCCCACACAGCTACAACTATGCTATCTGTCTGAATCTAATTTTACTGCCTATTAAATTAATTAAAGTTTTTTTTCCCCATTCCTCAAAATTATACTTGAGGAACTTGTTTAGATTAAAAAGATGACAATAAATTCTGTGCACTTTCTGGAAAATGATGTTTACACTTCCTCAACTACTTTTCTCCAGTATTTCAAATGAATAAAACTATTGCTTTTCAAAATGATTTTGCAATTAATTGTTACCCCCAAACAAAAAGCTCAACTTCATCATTCCAGTGTAGAATGATTACTTGAGAATTTTTCCAGGGTGCAGCTGTTTGGAGTAATCTAAAGGATGTAGAAGTCTTTTAGCCTTAAGAACGAACATTTCCTCAAGAGGATGAACATCAAAGAAGGCCAGATCTTGTAAGCTAGGAGTACCAATAACAGACAAATGCAAACACTCACCTTTTTGGTACTCTTAAGGCATAAGCAGATACTACTTATTCTAGCAAAGCAGACCTAAAGTGCTTTTCCCTCAATCTCATCACTCCTTTTCCTCATTTTTCCACAAATAAATAAATAAAACTGACTTAAAATTTATTATATAGTTACCGTAAAAGTAAGACTTCCCTGATTTAAATGATACCTTACTAACCTGAGGATCTTACAAAGCGAAAAAAAGTGATTTTATATAGACGTGTGCATGGTTGTACTGGGTTTAGAAAATACCAACTCTGCTAGCTGGAAAAAATGCAAATAAAAAACAGATGGACTGGCTAAAACCTGGAGATGAAGGCATTTTAGACCCTTGTCTGTCATCAAGACCTTCATAACTGCATCTTTCTTCCAACATGGGCATGTGGTATACACCTGCAACTTGTCAGCAAGAAGCCTACTTGCAGTTTTATTTCGGTTCCTCAAATAGCTTTTTTAAAAAAAGAGTTCCCTGATCCCAAATGGTGCTAATGAATGCTCTCACATACCATATCTAATGATTGTTTTACTTTTGGCTTTTAAGCTGAGTGACATGGAAAAGATATTTTAAGATATGCATCTAATTGTCAGCTCTAAGCTCTGTCCTTGAGAATGGTAAAAGTAACAAAAGACAACTTCAAAAATTTCTAGGGAAATCAACAGGACCCAGCCTTTCTTCCTAATTTAGAGCCAGTTCCTAAATAAAAATGATACTTTTGAATTACAATAAGCCAAAACTGACCTACCTAAGACAAATGACTGCAGCACATCAAAAATAATTCTGTTACATGTAGCTCAGACAACAACCAGCAAGTCCATTCAACCAGCCATATATAAAACCCTCTTGCAAATACCTGATGCCATCAACGGTTTTGATCTGCCAAAATCACCATCCATTTATAGCCTGGCTATCAATCACAGGGACCTTGAAACAAAAATGCCTATACAGCCTTGTGTCTGTTTCCCAGTCACTAGACATTCATTGGAATAATAACTGCTCTCAGCAAAGTAATTTCTATTGCTGTGTAGCATTCATTATTGAAACAGAAAAATAAAATAAAATAATATATTGTGTACATAGCCTGGGCTAACAGGAGGGAAATGCATCCATAATTATTCCTTTGTTGTCAGTTGAGTCAATCTAGGTATACTTCTTTTTTAAAATACGGGGTAAAGAAAACATACTTGTAAAAACATGCATGTTAACTATTGTCTATGCATAAGTCAAGGTTTTCAAAATCTCCTACACCACAGTGCCTGGAACAGAGTCTTTACATTCAGAGAATTGTGGAGAACATTTCCTATATACAACACAAAGACACAGATCAGTCCCAGATGGAGAGGGAAGAAGCAAGCAGTAAACCAGCTCTACTTCCCTAGCAATGATAACTAATTCTATAAGGCACATCATCCCTTCACATTCTTCAGCTATACATATCATTTTCTCGTTGTAAATCTCCATCCGCTAAACGCAGCTTTGATATCATGGGAAACCAGATGAAACTGAGATAAAATATGTAGCACTCCCTGAAGCTGCATTTAAACAATCTTATTTTTTTTATCCCAGTTACAGGCAATCAAGTCACCCATAGCATGACATAAACTAGATTTGCCTGTGATAATGAGTCACATTTTCAGAATGTGTTGTCTGATTAAGAGCATTGTTTACTGACATGTTTTTTCCTCAGTCATTCCAGTTAGTTTTGTATCCTTGTATAAAAGATACTGTTGATTACTTGTCCAAAAATGTACAGCAAAGGGATTTTTGCAATGTTGGAGGATTCAGGCTAGATATTGAAATGGGTGTTGCTTGTGCTGTGCCAAAATGTCACCTGCATCAGCCCACCAAGACTAATCTTTACCAGTAAGGTCACAACAACACAGAAATGTTAAACTTTTCTCTTGGATAGAGAGAATATTCCTTCCCTTCCTGAATTTGTATTCAAAATTCCATGAATGCATGATAGAAATACTCAAGGAAAATTATGCAGACTAAAATTATGCAGAGAAAAGTTGGGGATTTTTATAGTTGAACAAGTCCTTCCAGGCTACTGAAGATCTTCCTTTTTTTTATTGACTTCCCAGGAAGGCTGAGTAAGGAACTGGCTGTCTAGATTTTGTGACTAAGTGGGTAATGTCATTCCCGTGATCTGAGAATCGTGCAGCAGTGAGTTTTGTGTTTACCTTTGTCTTCCCTTTTGACAGAGGACCTCTTAGCCCTTTTCTCGGTGCAATGACAGTTTCTTGATATTTTTTCTGGAGTCGTTTGCTATCACACATTTTATAGGCACCACAGTTTCACTGCAAGCTGTAGCAATACTAAGTGGTGAGACTCTTGTGCTAAGAAGTCAAGCAGTTTTGAGTCTCTCTGTCTTGCACTATAAAAAGTAATGGAGAAACACTCCAGGGGGAGAGTAAGACAGAGGCTGTAATGTGCTGAAGGGTGAGGAGACTGATGGCAAATACACTTTTTTGAGCTTTGGGAGATAAGGTCTTGAATTTCAGCATGGCTTCCAGCAAATAGTTGAAGACAATATTCCCAGCCAGTGTTTTAGTCACCAGGCTCTCATTTGTTTGTATTATGATGTCTCATTTGTTTTCATGCTGAAGTACTCCACGCCATACTAGCTAACTATGTCAGTGAAAGGCAGGAAGAGCCACTGGCATTTTTAGCTAGGCTGTGTCATCACTTATCCAGCACAAACAGTCCTAGACACTGCTGGCTTCAGACCCACCTTCAACGTGGAGAGGACCTGTGCCTAAATAGGTGTCCTGATGGAACAGATATTAGTAGTGATTCCCCCAGAAGCAGTAAACTTTTTTTTAAAACACATCATAATGTCAAAGTGCAGAGTCAGTCCTGGCAGAAAATCATGGCTACTACCACTCCCAGCAGAAGAAACAGCATGGAGGTTGTCCATTAGCCTTTCACTGCAGATGCCAAGCAGCACTCAGTAAGACAGATGAAGTCTCATGTATCACAAAAATGACACTATCACTGCACTTACTGTACTGGACACTCTGCCAGATTTGGTCCATACAATCATCCCCTTATGACAATGGGGACTGAGCTGAAGAAGAGGAGAAAAGCCCCAACCAGTTGTACAGCCAGAAAGTGAGAGCTCTCCAGAGCTACCAGGTCAGCCCTTCATCATCCTCTCTCACCTGGCCAAGAGGCAGTAGCTATATTGCAAAAGTGAGACAAGGTACTCAAGGAAATGGACATGTACATTATCCCAGGAATGGCCTTGCTTCCCAGGTACCTGTACGTTAGAAAACAAATTTAGGCTATTAGTCTTGTACATACTATCCCTATTTATTAATATCCTGTGCAAATACCTGTGACACTAGGCTATGCTACCACATACTACAGACATGTCTTCTGTTGCTGCCAAAATCTCTTCTATATCACATCTACACAATCTTTTATATTCACACAATGCCTGTGAGACAGCTTACCACAAATGAATGGGTACTGCAACTCAGTCTATTACTCGTTACTTAAGGAAAAAAGGTTATTTTCTCTATTTCAACTAATCACACTTCTGTAAATTTTAAAATAATGACTGTGAAGGAGGTGGAAGCTGACCTCTCCACACCCAATATGCTGGTTAGATGATCAAAAGTGTCCTGGACTATAGGTAAGAGGACAGACTTTCCAACCTCCACTTGAGAGATGAACAAAAGAGATTGTTTGCCCTTTAGTCTTGGGCATATTGCTTAATATTCCAAAGCCATAAGGCACAATGAAGCAACTAACTGGCTCAATAATGGTGAGAGTCTCTCCTTCCCATCCTGCTTTGGACAGGACAGAACTATCTTTCAGAGCAAGGACTTGATCCCCATGGAGCAAACATATGAAATAGCCACAGGGGTGCCATGTTTTCTTTTTCTTTTCTCTTTCTCTGAAGAATTAGTAATCCAAATTAAAAGCATGCCAATAAATTAGGAAATGCAAACATATGCTTTAACCAAATAGCCTGCTGTCAAGACTAACTACAAAGAATGCAAGTAATTGTTTGGCTCCCCAGTTGGGCCTGATTCTGAGTTGGGATCTCAGATTTGTTTTGGCTTTTAACAGATCAGCATTGGTGGGACAGTTGTATGCAACATGTGGCCTGTAGAGCTAAATGAATACATCACATGTGGGATTTGTCCCACTCGCCTCTTTGGAGACAGAGTGAAGATCCTCTCTACAAAGTCTGAGAGAAATCCTAGCACGATCTCACAGGATACAAGCCTTAGTAACAATGGAAATAAGAGCTCTTTATTCAGAACCACATGAATGTGATAAAGCAGAATGGAGGGGGTAAGAGGGGAATTCAAAGCTTTTTAATAACCAAGAAACAAAGCAAACTCATAGCTCTTTGTGGGTTGTCTTTTTCCCTGCAAGGCAATTAAACTACTTACTGATAGCTTCTCAGGTGTATCCAGAAAAATCCACCTCTGACAGACTTCAGCCTAACTTTCTCCTAGCAGCTAAGCAGACGTATAGGTTAAGATGAGGATGAGAAATGACCATTATTTACTACTATTTTATTATTAATCCCAAACAAGGAAAGAGTTTATCAGCAGCCATCTGGAGCGATGTAGTTTTCCCACAGCACTGCTGATGTTGCTTTTTTCTATTCTTAGCTCAACATAGGCATAGATGATAGTGAGGGATCTCACTGTGTGCAAGCACAAAGCCATGGTTAATTTATCCCACAGAGGAAATCATGCTGTGCTCTCAGACAGCTCCAGACATGGATCCTGTCTCAGATTGAGAAACCAGAAACTCTCAACTCTCAGTGACTGCTGTGGCACAGACCGTTCCTGAAAGAAAAACTTACAGCAGTTGCAATGAAACAGATTTACTTCTTTCAGTTGCCATGGCAAGTTTAATTATTCAATTTTTCTCATCAAACCTCCTTCTTGTTAAAATAATATATCTCTGACCTATTTCTCTGCAAGACCTAAAGAGAAAAGCACCATCTTCAGCCTCTAGATTAAGCACAGGCACTTTCTTCTAGAGATAATTTATTTTTAACTCTTCAATTTAACACAACACTGCTCTCACATGAGGTCTGATTCACAGAGTGCTACATCATGGATAAACATACTGCAGCTTCCAAAGATCATTCCTTCAAACTGTGTGGATAATGGTCCCAGAAGCCTGTATTATTAAACAATAAATATTCATGTTTGAAAGGAATTATCAATCCACTGCTAGACCACCAGGGGAAGAACATTTCTACAACATGCAGTAGTCCAGCTCTCATGATTTGCTAGAGCCAAAGAAAACTCAGATCTTAACAACCAGAAAACAAACCTCACTGAGGTCCCTCTGAACCAACAGGCAAGACTCACAGGGGTCCTCTGGTAAGTTTTCCTTGTCCAAACAATAATGCCATGGAAAACAACATCCTGTTCTGCAACCCCTAGGCAGCTGTGCAGGGAGCTGTGCTCAGGGGGAGTGTGTAGCTGCATCTGGTGGAGACAGAGTCAAACACCGCCAAATGAACAGGGGAGCTGTGTTGCCCTATTTCACACAGCACTAGTCAGTGTGAGCAGTGACTCTCCCAGTGCAGACAGAAAAAAACCTCCAAAGATTTTTCCTCAATGAGATCTCACTCACACTTGACCTTATGGATCTCTCAGCCCACACCATGGATTTCAACAAGCATTTTAGGTCTAGACTATCCAGATCATTCCAACCTGTTATTCTACAGCTCGTAATTCTATACCTTTTACAGAACTACCTACATTTTGTGTCCTACTGGGAGGGGGTAGTGTCTGTTTAAAGCTGGCATTGGCTTCAGAAGGACATACGGAGGAAGGTAATGTGAAAGCCTGCAAGTGCATCAGCTTTGCTGATGCTAAATCAGCATGATGGCTAAATCATGAGCCACCTACTTTGCTTGATTTTGAAGGCAGCTTCCTGCTCTGTAGAAGTGGGACCTTATGGAAGACATGATTAAAGAAGGTACAAAAATTTGGGGAACAGTCAGTTTGAACCCAAATGTTACAGACTCTGTCTCAATGTGTATGATTCATACTGTCTGGTGAACTACCAGCAGCAGCATCATAACAGAGTATCAAAACAATGTTAGGTAATCTTTGAAGTCAACAGTGTAGTACTAAATCAATGTGACAGGAAGCCTCCAGGTCTTGATTTTACATAATTTTCAAATGCATCACCAAAGGCTGCTCAAAGAATGAAGGTTTGTTAACACGTGCTTTGTTCTGTGTCCAGTCTTTTCAACAGACTGTTCTTGCCTTTTTATCTCTGCCTTTTCCCCACCCCTTTTCTGATGGTTTTGCTTTTTAGTTTCATCTCTAATTGGCTATTTATCATCCATTTCAGCATGACACTCTTCTGGCTTTTTGATGAACATGTTTACCACAATGGATGAGCAGTTGGAATACTAAGAATACTATCCAGATGAAAACAGCTAGCAGACCCTATGGCTCCTAAAGTACCAGGCACTAAACCAGAGGGAAATACTCAGATGATGTGGTTGGGTGTAGAATAATGCTGCTGGGAACTGGCAGCAAGTTACTGTTTAACGCCTGGGTCTGAACATCTACAAATCATGCCACACTTTCAAGGTGGAGTGTTAATTGGGAGCAATCTCTGCAAGCATGTATACAGAGCAAGAAAAATGAGATTACAGCTTTACCTTCTCTAGTATTCCTGCTAAGCGAGTAAACTGCCTTTGCTTTCAAACATTGATAAAATCTAGAAAAGCGAGGGGGAAAACCTGTCTTATTGAAGTCAGTGCAAAAACTCTTCTTTGTCTGCAACACTGCCTGGACAGAGAATGCTTTCAGGTTACAAACATTTGTGCAGCATCTGCAATCCTCACCCTGGAAATGACTCCTTGGTATTCCTTACAGAACACACTTTGCCTTGCAGAATACAAAGCATTTAAGACACCATTTTTCAAAATGCACTTTCTCTGGTTCTCATATTCAAAAGGACAGCTCTGAAAACATGAGTTCGTGGCAGCTGGAGAGACAGCCAGATGCCATATATCTGAGAAGGATGAACTGCAGTCTCCACCTCAGCAGACTGCTGACCACAATCTAACATCATTACCGAATGTCAGCATTGTTGTCTCCTTCCCTGATGGTCATTTATGTGAGAACACCTGGCTCATATGCCTCTTTCAAACCCCAGTTCTTTCTCTATGCATCGGAAACCACCATTGTCATCTGATATTCCAAACACCTTCCCTCTTTTCCTGTTCTATGTGAGCCCCTCTGCAACATGATGGTTGTGACTGCTCCATTGTGAGGGGAACCGAGAATGCCAAAGCACCTACAGAGAATTGAAATCAGACATCAAAAATCCATCAGTCCAGCTTTAATGTCAGAACAAACAAACAACTTTGGGGCACGTGTACCACCTGTGACTTTCCAGTCTCTCGTACCACCGATGATTCAGAGGCATTGCCACAGAAGTCTATGAGTTTTAAGGAAAAAGAAAGAAACAAAAAGTTAATATTTCTTCAGTTTTTACAATTGGTCTGCATGAGTGGGACTGAGAAACAGGACAAGTCAATAATGCAGCTTGGGGCTTTCCTTTTCATAGCAACAGGAAGAATTACAATATGAGAGTGCAGCTCCTCATTCTGACTCATTCTAGGAGCAGTTGTGCTTGGACAAGGAGCCAGCAGTGCATATGCAGTGGGACTACCTGCAAAAAATCAGCTGTCCTGGGAAACACTTGGTCACAGCCCCCTGAGGGCACAGGCAACCTCTGTGAAGTGCTTAGACTCATATTGCTGCTCAGCTGACTCCTCAGTAAGAGCAAAATGAAAAATTGCAATACTAGGCTATAAAGGCAAATTATCACAGTTTACTCAAAGAAGGCCAAAGATGACAAAGAGAAAGGATCCCTAAAAGCTTCATTAAAAATGCCATTGTGCTCTTATTATATGGTTAAGTTGGAACTGCCTACCAAGCTTCAGCCTGTGGTAAACAACGTAGCAATCAAGGTTTCAACACTATTTACCATTTTCCCCCCTTTTCTTTTAAAATGCTCCTGGTTAATTTTGCACAAACAAGAAAACAGGAACAGCACAGCAAGGCAAGAATAGCTTGTGAGTAAAACCAGATGAAGACTAACATATTTACATAGTGTAATGACTTCACTATTAATTCAAACAAACCCAGACCCCAATTCTCAGAAGAGAGAGTGAGCACATGCAGTCGCTGAGGCAAGAACAGGGTGGCTTCAGACTACATTTATGTCTGCAGCCCCTGAGTTAGTGGAGACTGCTCTTGGTTTCAGTCTGCAATAGTCACTGGGGGACCATCTTTCATTCCAGGCACTGTACTCTGACTACACCCTCTTCTCGATCTTATGGGCCCCTTTCCATTTTCAAGCAAGACTTCCTTCAGTGCTAGGGACCATAACAAAAAGAGACAGAACAGTAGGATTTCAGAAAACATCTAATTTGTAGAAGAAAACCCCACCTAATCTGATAGAAATGAAAGAATAAAGAGAGGGGAAAGAAAGAAAGAAGAATAAACCTACACGATTTCTGAATCGAGCCAAAATGGACATGGTCCTATTCTAGTCATTGTCAGCATGCAATTACCTAGAATTCTGGCATTTAACATGGAATTAGCTATAAATCTGTTCTCCACCTTCAAAATAAATGGTTCTGCCTCTGAGACTTGCATTTATCCTCTTCCCTGCTACCTTTTATCCTATCTTCTGAGCTTATGTTTTCAAGCAGTCTCTTCTTGTGTGAAAATAATATTCTTTATGCGGAGTTACAGAATCTCTGCTTTGTTCCTAGATGTCTTGGATGTTGGTCAACAAAAAGTCATTAAAAAGTTTAATCCCCTATGTTTGGCACTACATCAGACTGAGAGCAATTTCTTTGTAACAGTCTTTGGAATAAATAAGCGTTAAAGCAGGGGGGGATGCTTTTTCCTTATACTGGTCACCCACACTTTATAGTGGGTGGCCCTTTCGTTTATCCCATTACTATATTTCCACTTCTAAAGCTAAGCCAGATGCAGCAACCTGATACTACTTTTTAGTTCTTGCAACTTTATTGTAGTGAAAACTTCCGTGTATATCTGATTCTTGTTAGGAAAGGCAAAGAAGCAGGAACCATGGTAATATTGCACCACCTTCTTGACAAGTTCTATTCTGCATGAGCTGCATTTCCCAGGGTACTGCACACTTCGTTAGCAGGCATTTTTCACATTTAAATGCCCTGGAGTGCAAACAGAGAGTCATCCTATATATGGATTCCTCTTGTTGGCATTGTAACCGTGCCCAGAGGCAGTGTCTAGGTCCTATGCTTTCTTAAAATTCTACATGATCAGTTCTTTACCTGCTAGATAACCTACACAGCAAAACCAACAAGGGCGGAAAAGATTTTAAGTGTTTTACTTCACTGGTTTTGTCTGCCTTTTCTTTTTTCTTTCTTCTTTATTTTAAGCAGATGGACCCAAGGTAGTGGGGTTTAAATGGCTTGCTGTACCAAGGCCACATAAGAAGTACACAGTACAGAAATAATTCACCTAACTGTATGATTGTTTCTTTTTTTCTGAATTTGTACCCTTCCTTTCAGACATGCTAAATATAAGTGATAGTGACTGTAACAATTATCTCCTTTATAGAGAGACACAAACACAAATCAGGATGGCCACATTTACCAGCCAAGTAGGAAAATACGTATCCTACTTTTGAGTGATACCCGTGGAAGCATATTTTACAGAAATGTCTTGCTTGCCTAAAGCATATTTTACAGACAAACTTAGTCTATTTAACAACCAGCAAAAATCTTTTAGAGCATGGCTATGTTCAGAGTTCTCCTTAAACTTCATGCTGAAACTAAATATTGACCATGGCTATGTGATTATGACAAAGGAAGGCTTCCTTCCTTACTTTTTGCTAGAGTGTTTGCTGGAAGATACGGAGATATGATTTATTGTTTTCCTATACTTCACATGACACTCCAGGGAAAAAAAAGAATTTGAATTAGACAGATAAAAATATTTATAACTAAGGCTTGGGTAGTTCACTAGCAATAGTGAAGTTATTCAAATGCTTGATGTTATTTACATGTTTATGTCTCTGATAATATAAGCACATTTGTAATAGTTTACTGTACACAAAGTGTGATTCATCTCTTGGGCAACAGATTATTTTCCTATTACATGGCAAGGAGGCAGAAAAGCAGACTAGATTGACATGAATTAAAAGTACTTCATCACAGAAAAGTAATGAACACTGGGTGGTTTTCCTTAGTCATGAGAAGGGTATTTCCCAAGTCAAGCAATTCCCTTTCAGTTTCCTGTTCCTCTAATTCTCCAGAAGACAGGACTGCTCCAAACACATTGGAATTAAAACAACGAGACAGCACATTTCCCTGGCAAGGTGCCCTTCGGGCCATGTCGTTAGCTCTGATGAGCACTTGGGCTTGAGCATCTCTCTCCACCTCTACTGAACCAACTCTTACATCAGTGGTGGCTACACACCTGCTCTGCTGAAAGAGCTGCAAAACCCACTAGGCAGCTCTTTGCATACCCAAGAGACTAAATTCACCTGAGTGTTTGCACGTTTTGTGAAAAAACACAGGGAAATAAAAACCAAACAGAAAATGACCATTTTCCCACAGACCACTCATTCTCAAAACAGGCACAATTCCCATTGTCCTAAGAAGTTTTTCCCCAAGTGAGAAAATCAGCCCATAAAGTAACTATCGGTCTTTAAAAGTTAGGGTGTTTTCTAAATCTGGTGGATTTCCTTGAAACCAATTCAAAGGTTCATATGAGATGGGAGCAATCAGCATTTTGCCTACTAAGAGAGGCCCTGGGGCACAGTCTTGCTGCTACTTGCTGCCTGAAAACCCATAATTGGTCGTTCTGGTGCACTGTTCTCATTTTAATCAAAAGAACCTCACTTAAGCATGTCACCCCAGGACTTGGCCTGAAGGCAAGACAGTGCTTATCTTAAAGGGTTAACAACCAGGAAATAATATATTTTAGAGAGGCAAACTTTGTCATAAAGGGAGAACATACATTTACCTCAGTATAAATAAATGATCAGTCAAAATTCTTGGTTTGAGGGTGTCAGGCTATCTTCAGCTGCAACAATAGGGTATATTAATTACTCAACACTTAGCTCAAGCTTTAGATAGCACATAGTGTACTTACAAAGATATTCTCTAAGGTAAGTATATTTATCCAGGTTTATTCAATAAAAGAGGTCTTTTTCCTCAGTTTAACCAATGCAATAATGCTGAAGCCTACAGGCTGACCATGTGAAAGAGCATGAGCATGGATACTGAGAAGTCCTTCAGTAAAACATGTCATAAGTGTACTGTCCATCAGTTAGGCCTATGTATACTTCAGAATATTTCTTGAACATAAAATACAACTACATTGCTATTTTGATATTTTTCTAACACATTCTGAGAGAACATAATAATTCTTCTCCAAAATATCCCTTTCCAAATATTTTCTTATTTTTCTTTATCTTGTATTAACAAGACTTACCATGATTGATCGTGAGACCATGAGGCAAAATAAAGGAAGAAGCACATCCTAGTGCAATTAGTCCATTTTTCTTTAATCAGAGAACAAAGTTGGTCTATACACTTGCAATCACTGACCTATTTCTCTGCTGTAGTTTTAAGTCCTTATTATAAAACTCAGTGAAGGGAGATGGAAGGCACTGACAAATATCAGCATTAGCAGCAGTGAAACAATCTGTCCCACCACTAAGACCCAGCCATTTGTAGAGCGATGACCAGCAGGGAGTGCATGCTAGGAGCAAAATGAAATGCCTGGATCCTCCCCAACACCTCTTTAAGCCATTTATACAAACATTTGCTGACTTTCTTTCCTCATTTCTTTTCATTGTCAGCTGCTTTTTACTCATAGCTAAGCCACAGTTGTTTACAATACACCAAAAATCAAAGTTAATGATCTTAGATTCTTCAAGTCAAAGTACATCTGGTCTGGAAATGAGACTCTGTCTTAGGCCCAACTTCCAAGTAAATACACACACATCTAAATGGAAAAACACCCTGTGTGTTACAGATTTGCTGAGGAACGTGCAGTAGTACCCTTATCATGCCTATCGAGTGTAACTCAAGAAAGACTTTCGAGAAGTTCAAAAGAAAAGCAGCAAACTGCGGCTTAAATGAGACTCCATTAGGCAGAACTCTGTCCATGACTCTCCCAGATCACTGTTTTTGTTAGCAAGCTACATGAATAACAGCAAAGCTATTTGTACAGCGCTCATCAGGCTGGGTGCAGGCTCCCATCCTGCCAGAGAGCTTTTAGATGTTGAATCCAGCACTGCTGTTATCTGCTCTGTGAGAAAAAACCTGATGTAAACAAATGGAACTTTTGTGTCTGGCCAACAAAGGGGCTTTCCCAGCCAAAATAAGAATGAGGGTTTAAAGTTATTTGGTAAATCAAAAGGCTAAAAAGCCATGATCTTGCAATCTCTCCCCAGTGTGAGTAGTCCTCACAGTGATCCCATGGTTTCACTGAGCTTCACAATAGATTTACTCATTACAGACTTAGCTCATGAGAAAAGATTTGAAGAGCAAGTCATCAATACATGACAGGAGAAAAGTTATGAAATGTAAATTTTGTGTTAGTTGGAAGCGTTCACTTTCAGTCACTTTAGAGCAACCTGGACAAACTTTTGAAAAGAGGTATAGAAATGCTTTGTTTTGAGCACAGAAAAGCCAAGACCACGTCTGTCTTTTTTCCTGAAACACCACATCCGCTCATCTGTGTACTGAGTAATGTCATGGTCTGACATGTCCACCAAAATCCATTTTGTACATCTGAAATGAAACTCTTACAAAGCTTAAATAATCTGATTTGCAGACAAACCAAGTCCATGAATACATGTCATTAGACCAGTACTTCATTCAGAAAAAGCAGCTGTAGAGCACTCCATAAATCTGCTTCTGCTTCCTCTGAGCAAAACCTCAGTTCCAGTTTCAGAGTTAAGACTCCAGTCCAATACTACAGGACAAACACATCTGAGGGAATAAACCAGATCAAAGACTTGATCCTAAGTCTTTCTCCCTTGGTAATTACGGCTGAGACAGTATTTCCATTTCGGCTGCCTTATACAGCCACCAAACCTACTCCAGAAAATGACTTTAAGTAGCTATAAAGTGTCCTACACACACGGCCCCGTTCATTCTGATGGTATTACTGACTGAGGGATTTGTCTCCCAAGCATGAACACAGCAAAGAAACACTGCTAATAGCACCTCATCTCGCCAAAGGTACAAGAAGTGCGTAAAGTCACTCTTCATTTTCTGCCATTCAATTAACTGCTGAACCCTGTTTTCAAAAATCAGGAAATAACATGCCTCAGAAAGCATGTTATCTCAAAAAAACCACCACTTTTTACTGAAGAGTTTGCAAGAAGCAGGACTACTTAAAGGCTACCAACAGTCTGATGTGGATTCTCAGAGAAGAATCACCAAGCGTCACAAGCAGGAAAAACTTCTTTAAAAAAAAAAGCTGCCTTTTTTAGAATGGTCTTGGGAATAAGATATTAGCAAAAGGGAAAACACAAACAAGAAGTGCTAAGAAGTAGATATATAGGTACAATTTAGAGGCTGGTCTGCACCCCAAACCAGGGCTGGTGAGTACCCCAAGCAGGCCAGGCCATCACAGGTTCTATGTGAATGCTGATGTGTTCAAGATTCCAAGGGAGCGAGACATACACATGCTTCCATGCTTGAAAAATGTACTGCCTACATGCACATGCTAACACCTATAAGAAAAGGAGTGATGAGTTCATTTTAAACATTCCTTCACTTATCTAGATATATGTCTTACGAGTATATAGCAGAGATACAGCATGGGACCATGCTGATGTATGGCAAATGATAACAGAATATAACAAACAACTACATAATTTCCAAGTATCATTATAACCGTGCTATATCTGCTTACCATTTTTTCTACTGAGGGGCAGTAGAGAAACCTTGCTTAGAGATGAGACCTGTATTGTTTTAAGCAAAGTAGAAATAGGAATTCAGTGCAAATGCCAAAAAGGTTCAAATCTAATTCTATAGTGGATTTACAAAGAGATGAATGAAGTCCAAAGCCTTTTAGGATATGTCAACAAATCAAATTGAAAACACAGCTATTCCAACAAGCAATCTGTATGTACTTACATATTGCATATTGGTATACCTGCTGTGGAAGAATTCAGTTTAGCTATCCTAGTTAGGAAACTCTTAATTTAAGTTTTATTTGCTTCTCCCTTTTGAAAACAGCTTACTATTTTCCTCCTTTTCTTTTATGGGCCACCAAATAACATGTGACCAAATGTACCTATTTAGTGAAAATGGGTTCCATTAGTATGTAATCTTATACTTGCATTGTTTTCTTCTGAAGGAAAATAATGGAGAACAGGTGGTGATGCTTAGCATCAGGCTCCTGTTTCTAGAATTACAATCTACTGGGAGCCACCAGCAATCTCTGAAAGCTGTCAGAAGTGCTCGGAACTAGTAAGATCCAGAGCACACTCAATACATTAAAGCTTCTTTTTGAAAATTTAAGTAGGTGTGACAGGAGAAAACTGGCTGAATGGTGCAGGGATTCTAACGTGTCCCTGCAAAGGGTCGTGATTTCCTTCTGCATCCCACAATAAATAACTCAAGCTGGCCTCCATTTCCACAGCAGAAATTAGACATTTAAAAAATTCAAATAGGTACCATATGCACTATAAACCTTTCTGGTTTAGCATTCAAATGCAGACTCATTCACATTGTTGGACAATATGGGATTTAAATTCTCCTAGAAGAACTTCAAACAGCTGTTCCTTTACACTTATTTTTTCTTCTTTCAGTGCCACAAAAATAGCGGTGCCAATAAATATCTCCTTGATGTTGTTTGAAAACCTACTGGAGTCACACAGCATAAACAGTTTTACCCAGTGAGTCACAAAACCACACATCAAATGAACATTTCTTTGTTTTATCAATCCCATCCTTACCTTACCAAGTAGGAAGTGGTTTAGAAATAATTCTATGTAACCAACTGAATTTCCCAATGAGTTTTCACGATAAACATGAGACAGAAACACCAGCTAACAGATCTATCCATACAAGAAAACAAGCATTATAGCCATGTTTTAAAATGTGACTCTGAAGCTGAGGAGTAAGACAAAGACAACACATATTTGTAAGGCAGTTTCAACTGACATACAATTTTACAAAAACAGACATAGAAGGCTGGCTGGAATTTCTAACTACTGCTAGATGTCCGATATGCCAAGATGCACACTTATAACAGGAAAGAATTAATGCAGGTTTGTGCCAGGTTTGAAATGATAGGAATTAAAAATTATAAAGTCATTTGCAGGGCCAGCTTTGCTGTTGGTGGAAATTAGTAATTTCCCACTAATTTCCACAGGAATAAGACAAGCAGTACCAAGTAGTCAGATTGTACTTAACAATTCAGATTTCTTGTACAGCTATATGAGATCAATGTTACATTTATTATTACTGTAGTTATTGGGGGGGGGGGACCTTAGTCAAGCAGTCCCTTGAAGCTGAAATTAGTTTATGCTTCAACAATGCTTCTTTAATCAAAGAAACACTAGTTTTGTGCTACAAATGTCTTAACTAGTCTTTCCACCTGAAGTAAGGGATATATTAAATGGTGCCATCACATTCATCTAAAATCAGCTGTTTTCTGAATTTCCTTAACACAGTAAACATTTCCCCTCATTTATCACACCTATTAACCTTAATCCAAATAAATAATTGTAATCTCCTCTAGCATGTGCATCAACAGCAAAGTTCTTGACCAAAAGGCAATCACAAAATAATTATTATTATTATTATTATTGGTAATGAGTGAACCAGAAAAAGTATACAGCCTGATCCCACGAAAGGTTTTAGTCTCCAAGAGATAGAATAATTCTCATCCTGTTTGTGAACTGACTAAATTTATCCTTTGGAAAACAATACATATGAAAGCACATTATACCATTTTTAAAGCAATCTGTTTTATAATAATTTTACTTTAATTTCAAACTCTGACCTCACCTTCAAAACTATTTAGAAAAGGAAATTTGCTATTCTTTGAGCATTGAGTAAGACTGAATAATTAAATTTAAAATAATGAATAATTTAGTTTTAAAGAGACCTAATTTCTTTAAGGTTTTTTTTTCCCTAACAAGAACTGAAGGTTTTGGGTCTTTACAAAAACGTCTTGAACTTCTTTTATTATGTTTTCCCTTTGCCTGATACTAGAGATTGCAAAAGCAGTTCTAATAACAACAGAGTATTGGTAAAAAAAACCCCAGAAAATAAATTATAAACTTCCTGCTTAATCCACATACGATAAATAGTCTTAATATACGTATGTGCATATGTACAGATAAATAAGTCATATATAATATAAAAAATATTGAATTAGGATATGCTATTACAGTAGGAAAACAAGAGACATTCTCTTTACTATACCACGCCAAAATTATGTCCTTAGCTAAAATTCTGAAAGTGTTTTAGAAATGCTTTAGTTGCCTTCTTAAAATCCTTTTCTGACTGATTGATTTCTAAATCAATTTAAGCACAAATTCACCTTAGACTGGAGCCCAAAGATAATGGATTTAGCTCTTACAAATACCACAAACTTACAACTATTTTATTGCTGAAATTTTCTTTCAATTCAGAGCACTTGCACAGATGGAAAAAGATCAGTGCAAGTGAGGAAAAATGAGATTTTCCAAATTTTAATAGTTTGCGGTGATTTTTCTTTTCAGAAAAGAACCCTTGGATTTGAAATTCACGTGTCTGCTTGAAGAGGCAGGAGAGTTATAACACTGCATTTTGACAGGATAACTGGCCATTAAGTCCTTACTACTTTTTCTCCCTCCATCCTCAATAAGATACTACTACTACTAAACTTAGCTCCACAGAAGAAGTGAATTCTTATCCTTGGGAAAAAAAAGACAGCAATGATTAATTTACCAAGAAACTACAATATTAGACCAAAAGGTAAACATGGAACTGTGTGTCTGACCTTCCTAAAAGACTAATTTTTGTTGCCTTCCAGACATAATGGTTTTACCATCTTTCTTCAAAGAACAGAAATCTACATTTTCAAAACACAGTGTTGGAAGATGAATCTGTCCTGAATTGCATCATTCTGAACTAGCTGGTGGATGGTCCATACGCATTAACTGTTTATAATTCATGAGGGATAATGTTCATGCTGGCAAACAAACTCTTTAATTTTTGCCCAGATTGCACTTCCCCATAAGCAGAACATTAGTACCTTGTGGCAGCACCCTTTGCAGACAAACTGCATTGCACTGCATATGACACAGTTGCTCACCCTTCTCGGTTTGTAGAGTCTGGATCCAATTTTCAAATGAAAGATCACTTTGCTGAACATTTATTTTTCCTGTGGAATTACTGTTTGGTGAATAGGCTGCTTTCAGCCTTGGGGGTTATTTATTTAGATTTTCATTCTCTTCAAAATGTTGGTGGATAATGTTTGTCTGCTGGACGGGTACCATATGCTTCTGATCTGAAGACTGACTGACTTCTACTGCGTAAAAAGTGAGTGAGCAAGTAGAAATACAGACAGAAAATTAAATTATCATTAAGTATCTAAATGAACTGGGAATTACAGTCCCAGTTTCAAAAGTCTGTCAGATGAATTGAGTTCCAGTCTAATTCAGAGTCCTGGGAACCTAAATTTCTCTACAGTCAAGAGTTTAATATAATACCAGAAAGAGATGAATGAGAGAGTATGAAAGCTGAGAAGGAGAATGCAACAGTAACCTGCTGATTCAAGAGCAAATGCAGGTTCCCAAAACAAATATTCTTCCTATCTGCAATAAATTATGATATTGTTCTGCTTAGAATATGTACCAATTGTGAAAACGGCACCTTTTTTTTTACATTGAACAATTAAAAAGAAAAAAGCAGCTTTTTATTCCAAGAATTTTTACATGAAAAGGGAGCAGTCTCAGTGAAGTTTTGAAGTTTCCATCACTATTTTGTCTGTTTTCTCTTAAGCACTGAAAACACTCCTTAAGTTCTTGTGTTACCAGGTATTTTGGAAGCAGAATATTTTGTCCAAAAAAAATGTAATTCCAAAAGTTGAAAACATGTTAGGTATGTATCTTTAAAAAATATATATTCCAAGGCAAGTTTAGAAAAACTACTGTTTAGAGGCATATTGGTTTAAGCAGGATCATTTTCAACCTGTGCACTTCCTATTAAACTTCATGACATTTAATTCCTTCTGTGTTTCTCTTCTCTAAAAATACTCCCCATTGTGTAAATGTTTGGATTGGTCATCTATGTTATCATCTTCCAAATGTTTTGAATTCCTTAAAATACCATATATTTGTTTCAGAGAGGAGCATTTTACATGATGGTGAAACTCAGATGGCATACAGTGACACGGTTTTGGAATCAATGCCATAGAAACTTAGCATAACTGATGACTGAGCAAACCAAACATTACGCTTGAAGTCCAACCAACAAAGCATTTGTGGCCCTTGTAAATACTATTTCACACAGCCATTAAGAACACTGTGCTCAGATAGCTAATATGCTATGTGCACAAAAGCAGCAGAATGAACAAATACACACCATTAGTTGGGATTTTTTCACCAGCAAAAAACATAGCAGATATTTTAGCAAGCAGACGAGTTCAGGATAGCAAGCTCCTTTCCTTTAGAGAAGGAAGCAGACTGGACTTGGTCACAAGAATCATGTACCGCATTAGCCATGAATGTGACAAGTCTCTTCACATCAACCAACTGGTCACGAGATGCCACATCTTGCTCTTGAGCACAGTGGAGAGGCAGCAGCTCTGCCAAGTTTTTACTGAACCTGGATGGCTGGAATCTAAGTCTGAATGCCAAAGTATTTAAACATGTGTGTTAACCACAGCTTTTAACTGTTTTGGAGTTTGCAGGTGGAAGAGGAGATCAAAGGAGGGGTTTAAAATTTTTTTTTAATACTATCAATACTCATTAAGTCAGAGATGGTAACCAGAGACTGCTGCAAGGGGAAAACAGCAGAGGGAACACAGTATTTTGTGAACTCCAACTTTTGCCTGATGCAGAGAAGGATCTGGTGAAAGCAGGGAAAGACAGACACACAGACACATACCAGCACTTAATAACACTGTGACTACTATTTAGGCTCCTAAAATCTCTGGTCAAATTGACTTCAAAGATGAAACAGGAGATTATTGGGTTATTTGACTGTAATCCTGAGTTGCTCTTTGTCCTCAGTTTTTTGTATCTATTTGTAGACAGAGCCAACCAACCCTGTACTTCCCTGGCATCAGTATAGTTTCCATCAAAACTGTAACAACTTTGGAAACACTGGACTTTTCAAAAGTTTGAAGATATTCAGCCCTGTGTATAATGATAATTTGCAAGGGAAGGATTTACTCATTACTGATTAGGATTTAATCATTAGGATTTACTCCTAAATTCTTAAGGAAATTAGAAATAAAAGCAAAAAGGCTTCCCCCAAACCCAAAAATCTTCATTCTGAGTAAGGAATGACTTGAAAATCATACTGTTTTCAGAAAGTATTTACTTCTGTAGCTGATTAAATTGCAGCAAAAATCTTTGAAAAGTCTCCCCTGACTTGTGTATGCTACATACTTTGTAAATCTGTTCTAAGCCTCTTTGCCTCTTTCTTCTTTTTTCCATTTCCTTTTCACTGTAATCATGTTTTCCATTTGCAGCAGCAATCTCTTTGTACTATTTAACATTTTGACTAAAAATGTGGATAACAAAGCCACACTGGCATTCATGGGAGTATTAACACTGATGTCCATAGGCACTGGAGAGGATATGAAAATCAGTGCCTGCTGTCACAGACCCAAGGATCAGGTTCAGCTCAGTAGTTAAGTTTTTGCCTAATATTTGTATATGCACATCTTAACAGAACTACACAAAGCAATGCAAATGCTTACATTGAACCAGATATGCCTAAGTTTCCTGACAAATTGAGGTAACAAGCTGGGTGACTTATGATACTGATAAACCACAAATTTTTATTGATATTTACATTGATAAAGATTATTAACTGCTTAAGTACATAAAAGTTGCTGTAATGTATCAGAGCAAAGCGGTCAGGCCAGCATCCTGCTAGATGCAAATACTCAAAGGAATAAGATCCTAGGCTAGTACAGAAGGACTTCTCCCAGATGCATTCTCCCAGCTTTAGCCAACAGTCACTTAGATCGATCTGAAGCTGGAAGTTCAGTACTTACCAGTGCAATCTCTTGTCTCTGTGCCTGTCTCCTCTCTGTTTGAGCAGTTCCATATGGCTCTCACAGAATCATGTGGCAATGAGCTCCACAACATGAAAAAGTAGTTCCTGGCTGTCTGATAATTTCACACTGTCTGCTCTTGGCTCTTCTACAGCAAACACTGAGTGATTGCTCCCCACTCACCTTCTCCTGACTCTTCATTACTTTATTTCTCTCCATCCTGTTCTCCAATGGGCATTCCTTTTCCAAACTGGGTCTTTGCATCCTATTTAGTGTCTCCTGTGTTTAAGTAGTTCTGCTGTTATGATGATCCCTGCTGTCCTCCTTCATTTAATCCTGACTGCTTTTACATCTTTTAACAGTTATCCAGCACCACAAAATTAGAACCAGTTTAAAAATACCCTCTGTTTTGGGTTTTTTCACTTCCTGATATTCCACTTGGATTTCATCTTTTTTATATTTTTTAGTATTTAATTTTTGTCTCTCTGCTCCTGCTTCACCATTAAAGATAGCTAAATTGACTCTAAATTACAAGCTATCACTGTATGTGCCTAACTGCCATCACATTATACCATATACATTGCTTTACACTATTAGAAATGGAATTTTACCCATGGGATTTATCTCTCCCATCCATTAGGTGGTCAGCATACTGACATTTACTGTAACTCTTTGTGGTTCACTTAAGTTCTTACTGTTGTGAATAAATTTTGTAAAAATTTCTGTGCCTCATTAGTTCCCCATTTTCCAGAACATTTATCAATAAGGTAAACAACATCAATCCTGAAAGGTTTATGTGAAGCTTTGCTTATAGCCTCCCTGTATAGTGAAATGTGGCAGTTTAGTCCTGCTTATTTTTGATCAATTATCAGTTATTCTAATCAGTTACGAAATGGGTTATCCCTTGGCAATTCAGATTCTTTAAAGTTTTTGGACTTGAGCTATACCTCCACTGGTGCAAATATTTGAAGAGCAAAAATGGTGTAATTTGATTTTGACCTCTCATTAACCTGGTAAAAAAATGCTGTTTTGAAAGATGAACTTTGAGATTGTACTTACAGGTACGATTAAGGTTGTGTATTGAGAGAGTGTTTTGTGAGGTAGGCTGGGAGCTAGAGAGAAGCCTCAGCCTCACACGTTGTCAGGACAGAAGAGCATTAGAGACATTTTTGTTCTGAAGAATTTTCAGGTGAAACATATTGTTAAAATGAACTTTAGAAGAAGCAAACGTTCACAAAATGTCCTGTAGTAGCTACTCTTTAAATTCATGTCCCAACAATAGGGTCATTTAGGACAGAAGGGGATCACAAGTAAAAGCACTGACCATTTTACTAACAAATGGTCAAAATGCACAAGCACAAAGACTTCCAGTGAAGTCCAGAGTATCAGGAGCAACCGAGCTCCCTGTACTGCAGGGACAGAGACGTGCATTGTACCACTGACAGGGCATGAACTTTGGTTTTGAACCGTGGCTGGTCTTGTCTGCTCAGACTATTCAGCAGTGTGGATCACCCTGCCTGAATTTCACCCCTGCGCCACCTCAGCACCCTTCAAGCCCTCCAGCTGCTATCTCACAGAAACTGGCTTGCCCTTTGATCAAGGGGTAAAATTCAAATTTAAAGGGCTACACCGCAAAAGTAAAACAACCCCCCAAAAAAACTTGAACAAAAAACCGCTCACACACATGCACAAACTCTACAGCTTCAGAACCAAATACTGACCAGCTGACAGAAGCAGCACTGGAGGTCAAACCAAGGAAACCAACGAAAGAGAGAAAATCGAATCCAGAAACTGTCAGTCTGTGTTGTGCAATCTGTTTTCACAGAATCAGCTAAATCTGAACTCATGAATTCCACTTCAGCTTTTGCTCCTACCGCCCCTATATCCACAGTATCTGGGAAATGATTTAAACACGACTCTGGAGAACAGCATGGGACCGGGGCTTCCAAAAGGCCAAAGTCAATACGTTCATATATCAGAGACATGTGCATGTGCCAGGGTACCGTCCCAGCTGCAGAACACATGATGTATCAACTGCTTTACATAGGATGGGTTGGGAAGAGGCTCATTAAAGACAAGCTCTACAGCTCTCCTTGCAACATCTCTGCATCCTTGTCCAGTTTCACAGAGAAAAAAAAAAAAAGATGCTGGTTTAAGGAAAAAGTTACTCTGGACAAAACTGGAACCCAGAGAGAAGGGCCAGAGTAACTGTGTCTACACTAGATAAGATCACTGATCTTTTATATAATTATTTCATCATTGAGGGAACAGCATAAATTATTCTGATTTAACTTTTCTGTAATAACAATTGTAGCATATTATTCTGATGACCAAATTTGGACTACCTTATATAGGTGATGAAAGAGAAGAGAGGTCCTTGTCCCTGAGTATTCATTTCACTGAGCCTCAGAAAGGCGATTTCCTCTGAATTTCTCTTGTGGATGGAAAAGACCATGACCCCACTGCCCAAAGGCATGAAAAACATAATTCCCACTAGAAACATTCAGGTAATTAGGTACATAAATACATTTCAGGTTCATCCTATCTATAAAAAAGGCCAAACCTGTGAGACGGCTTTCTGTGCAGAAGTGTGTGGCACTTCTTGGATAAGAAGGGCAATAAAGCAGCACGTTTTGCAGAGCAAGGAGCTGAAGTGTAGCATTTCTGGGCAGCATGAACTTGTGTCTGTGCATCTGCTGGAAAACAGTGCTGGAGAGGAGTGAGTTACATCACTTTTGTTTGGGTACTGAATTGTCACCACCATTATGGATGTTACCCTCAGTGTACCTGAAAGCTGTTACAAACAAATTAAGATATCATCACATGGTTGCTGAAGACAGTAATGTGCTTTCTCTCATTTCAGCCATCCTTGACCCTTCTCTTCTGACCCTTTGACTGTAAAACAGACTTCAATACCACCAAACTTAAGAGTGACAAGGGCACCCCAGATCTGGAACTCACACCCCACTATCACACCTGTTCGTACAATGTATGCATTGACTTCTAGTCATCTAAAACCTTTAAAACAGAGTTAAGGCAGTGCTATCCTACTCGCCTGTGCGTTCCTATTGGAAGAGGACTTTGTGGGTAACTCTCTGAGATAAGAGACTGACAGTGGATACCCACTCCATTGTCGAAAGGCACCTTGGCTGATTGGGACTGCCTGTTGCACAAGCCTGTTCAGAAAAATCAGAGATTTTCAGAGTGCTAATCCCTCTTACACAGACAATCTGCAGCCCATTTGCTGTTCTGTTTTGGCTTTATTTTTTAACAGGGCCTTAAAACATATTTTTCCTTAAAATGACAACGTTCTTTTCTGCCCTCTTTGTTCGTGGGGCTTTGTGCACTCATAAACAGTTTAAGAGTTCCCTTCACACCTGCAGTGCACATGTGTGCCTGAAATAATGATTCTCTTATCTATTCTTCACTGATAACTTAAGAGGATAGTGCTTAAGAAAAGGCATCATCCTTGCAAATGTAATGGACAAAATCAAACCCAAGTCCCAAACCTACAGCAGTGACAGTGAGGCCAGAACATCTGGGGAAGGAGGGATCCTCAAAGTTAGAGCAGAGAGGCTGAGAGGAAGGCAAGCAGACCTGAACCTCCTTTCCAGGTGGCAAATCCTGCTCAAAGACACAAGCATGCCTCCTGTACCATCTCAAGATTTTGCTCCATCCTTTAGTGATCTTCCTGTGCTCTGTGTTGCTTATTTGGAAAATTGTGCCAAAAATGCTTCCCAGTTAGCATAATCTGAGCTATGCTGAAGCTGTGCTGCTACTCAAAACCCTCTTGCTCAGGAAATGCCCCCCGTGGACTTGTTTCCTCAGCAGGGGATGGAGCGACACGCAATGGATTGTGGTGCCGTGACTTCTCGGCTGCCTCGTGCTGTTATAGCTCTGCCTGTGCTGACATCACTGACCAGCCCCAGCAGAGGAAAACCCGAAGCCAGCCTAACCACAGAACAGTTTGGGATTGGCAGGACTTTCCCACCCTCTTGCAGCTTAAGCATTGGTACAAAGTCTGAGAGAAATTTTTCTCCACAGAGAAAACCTTAATCTTCTGGTTAGACAACATCACACACTACAATTTGATACTTAATAAACTGTTGTGAAGCTATAATACTTATTCACTTGGTCACTTATCCTTTTAGCAATAAAAAACAATTGGGACTGAAGTTCAGTGGCAATTTGTTGCAGCTGCTGTGGCCGGGACCCCCTCAGAAAGTAATTTCCAGAGGATTCTTCTTGTTAAAAAGCCATTTTCCTGGCGAGGAGTGGGATGTCTGGAAGATAGCAATGGGGACAAATCCAAGCACAGAAGTTTACAAGCATTCCTAAAGAGCATTTTAAAAACTCTGTATTTATTTAAACAATTACAAAAACACTTTATGCAGCTAAAGAGTTTAGTACTACCACCAAACTATAAAGTAGACTTCTAAGCCTAGGCAGTTTTCCTCTCTACCTGTAAGATGACACGAGGCAGCACCAACATTTGGCTCCACATGGAGAAAGTGTGGAGAGAGGATGGCAGCCTCCTATTTTCATGGTCCTTCCTTGGTTCCCAAAATTTCCATTCTTCAGTTCTGACCTACACCCACTATCTCCCCCTACCACAGGAATTGGTTATGATAATATATAAATGGAAATTTAATTTTGTTGGGAGTAACAGCAACTGAACAGGTCTGAAAGAACAACTTTCTCGCTGGACAACAACTATGTGTGTTCAGCTCACACACAGTGGTTGGTTATGTGAGTCCGATGGTATCATTATTGCTACCCGAGTGGACGATAAACTGAAATTTAAGAACGGCAGGTTTGGTAAAACATGACCATTTGATATCTCCTGTCTCCTTCCTGCCCTCCTGAAGAACGACAGGGAGATGATGTTTGAAAAAGAAAGAAAGGAAGTACCCACCCAGTACTCCTACCAAAGGGAGAGTAAAAGACTCATAGCTCAGTCTCTGTGTGGGCAACCTAAAGCCCCAAAAGATAGAGAGAAGCACAAACTTTTTTTTTTAAAGGTAGAAAACAGCATCTTGAGTCCACAACAAACTGGACAGGAGGGCTCTGTACTCTCATTTTCAAGCCAAAAGAAAAGAAACAAGGAAATACGGCAAGTACACTACAGTATATACTAACCCTGACATGTCAGGCCACAGCAGAAATGTCCAGTTCAGTATCTTTTCAGACTGTCAAGAAGAGATGCACCATTTTCTGCTGGAACATATAGCAAAAAAACAAAAACAAAAACAAAAACAAAAACAAAACCCAAAACCAAACAATTCTGGAAGCTACCTTGCTCTGTGCAAAAGGAAGAATAAAGGAGCTCTTCCCCCATCAGATGCATTACTTTCCCCGATGTCGTTCTATTTAAGAATGAGATTCCAGGAATAGAAGTTTCCTGCTGCAACATAAGCGTATTGTGTTCGCAGTTCCTTTAAGAGATCTCCACTATAGTAACTTCAGATTGCAGAAAGGAGATCATGCTGACAGCAAGTCACTGCTTTACTCAAGGCAAACTGCCAAAACACGTAGAACTGAACCCTGTCCTCTCATTCACTGGACCGATAAATATGCTTTTAAAAGCATGCACAGCCTGGTTCACACTTACATGATGCACAGAGAATGAGGCAGAGGGCTTGCAGAGTAAAGCAACACCTCATTCCCAAGCATGTGCAGAGCAGTCTGCCTTTGCTTACTGCTAAAAATGCTAAACCAGTGCCATTTGCACTACACATGTGCAACATGCATGTCTCAAAGATTCATTACTATGCATATGAAAATTCAATCATATCAAAGCTTAGCTTTAAGAAAGTCCCAAGGGGCTGAACTGTGTGCTTATGTGCTTTGAGGGGGGAAAACCTAACAACTTTTAAGCTTTTTTTTTCTTTTTCATAGCACTGCTCTGCTCTTTCCGTTAGAAAGAACAAAATAGCTGCTGCATGAATGAACTCCGTGTTCCCACTGTGTGTTTATATCCATTTGTTTTCATAACTCAAGTTCTGTTTGTGTGAACACAAATGTATAAATCATAGATGGATTTAAGGCCGACCTCAAGAAAACTGTAACTAAGATGAACAAACCTCATTATTTCATTTGAAGATTGCTGTGATTTAGTATTATGCTCTCCTTTACTATGAACATATGTATCCTTTTAAGCCATCTCGCTCTCTCTCTAACACTACTTTCTGCAGCCCATTCTAGAGCAAAGGATTCCGCAATTAGCCTGGAAGTATCATAAATCCATCTATTTCCACATTTCATTACAATTTGAAAATTGCTTGATGTTCATTAAAATTTCCTTTAGAATAAATTTGACCTTCAACCAAAAAAGGAAAAAAATTACACTGAAGAAAAGTGATGGTTTGGGGACACACACTGCCATTGCACATCCTATACATGATGAAAAGCGAAGAGATGAAGGTTCATGGTCCCTAATGAAAATAAAAACTTTTGCAGGCAAAATTAATTTTAAAAGAGTAGGAAAACAAACCTTCTGATCTTCTTGGCTTTTGTATTGGCCTTTCACATCCGTGGATATGAAGCTCATAGAAGCTTCCTATAGGTTTTAACCTAAAAGTACCAGAAACACAGCCTAGAACACAGCAGTAAAAGACAGAGGTTTAAAAAGAATTATTGTCAGTTCACTAAAAAAAAGAATAAATTTAAAATTCTTAATACACTTGGAGTTTTACCAATGCAGGAAAATCAGAATGGTGGCTTCTAGCTTTCTCCACCAGCTCTGTGGCATCATACAAACTTCAGCTGCTCAAACCCATCATAAATGTTTCATGACTGCGGTGCCAAAATCAACACAAAGCTCCACAGCATCAGGACAGGACATGGTGACAAGCCCCGTGGCAATGATGGGCCAAGCAGGGGCTGCTGGCTCCAAGTGTGTCCCACCACACTCTGATTCCTGCCGGCTGCAACCAGTGCACGCACGTGGGCAGTAGCATGAACTTGGTAGGGACTTTGGCAAGCACACACAGGAGGGGAAGCTCTCTGCTTTGATGGTGTTCTCCAAATTAACATTTTTACATATGTACAAAACTTGTATGGATATACTTAAAAAAAATTAGCAGATATATAAAACCTGGAGAGGAAAGCAGTGCTGGAAAAACAAACAGAAGCAGAAGCTTCGTGGTGCTCCTCCTTTGCAGAGTTAAATTCCTCCTGAATGACATTTCCAGGGTGAGGCATTTGTAAGTACAAGTGTAAAAGGACCAAAGGCTCTACTGACAAGCCATAAGATACGAAGTGCTTGCAAGATACATCCGGTGTTGAGATAATTAAGATCAAAATTAAACTTGTGCTATATTTGCATCTGCAAAGCATCAGTTAATCAAACATAATGAGATAATCAAACTCACTTTTCTGAGGGGAAAATGTAATCATGCTTCATCATCTTCTGTGTTGTCATTAAGCTCTGACAGACTTTCCATACAGAAATTGACTCTTCCTAAGTATTTGCACACCCAGCAGCACATCAAGTTCTAGAAATTTTCTAGGCATTGTTGCAAAGCCAATGGGAAATACTCATAGTAAAGCTACTTTATAGGAGCTTTTGCTCTATATTATGAAGTCAGTTAATTTAAAAATTTGAAGGGGACCCAGAAAGGAGATAATACTCTGCATCCCATTTTTTGCAATTAAGAGAGAAGCCAGTAGGTTATTTAGCAAGGCTGCTGCCAGTAAACCAGTATGTCACCCAGATTTCTAACACCAAATGGCAAGAGCAAGGAATTAATTCTCTGGTGACCTCTACAGATTTAGCAATTCTGTATTTTTTTAATTAAAAAAAAGAGAATAAAAGGCAGCTATTGCTGGATGTAATTTCTTGTTATTTTTATTAATTTATTTTTAATCCCATGAAGAAATAATTTTTTACTGTCTTGGTTGCTAGCTATTTAAGATATTGTGGTTACATTTTTGGTGTCTTTGGTACATTTTATTGTAACATTGTCAGGGCACTGTATTCAATTACTACATCTCACGCTGTTTTACTTGCTACAAAGCATCATCCAAATATTTTCTAGCAAGTCCTTGTGGGTAACTATGTCCTGTCCAAGAAACACATGTATGCCCATGCGTTAATAGGTATGAGATCAGTATCAAATTAGTCATTTGAATAAATACTTCTTTGGTTTGGCTTCTGTGGTCTCGAAACTCTTAGCTCAAGCTGTAATAGAGTTTTAAAAAAATAAACACATCTTTAACATTAAACCAAGCGCATTTGGAATACTAAGGCTTATCTGACAGCTGTCTATTGTGCCTCTGCAGTTCTAAAACTTGTCCCAGCTTTTCACTCCTCTCTCCCTTTTCCAGACATCATTATCTCTTAGTCAGCCCCATGGATGTGCTGGTTCCCTCTCCTGGATGTCCCAGTTCTTCCCTTCATTGCTACTGCTCCCAGCATGTGCATGGGGGAGGGACAGTCTCAATGGGAAGCACAAACTCAAACAGCTACGCAGCAGCAAAGGGACAAAGGGAATGAGAGACACATCTTGCTGGGGAATGAGCTGAAACAACGGCTTGTGGCCAGAAGGTGGGAAGGGGAGAAGATAATAGCACCCATGGACTGAAGAAGGAAAACAGCTGGAAATAAAGTTTGGTAGGTCACAGACTACCAGATCATTAAAGGTGGTTGAGTGTGAAGGTATGCAAACCCCAGCATTGACAGAGGGGACAAGTCTCAGAGGAGAGAGGGCACTGCAACCCAGAGGCAAGAAGTCCAAAAGATGGTGAAGTGAATTAAAGAGACTACAAAGTCATCAACCAGGAATTTGTGGAATGGCTATGCTTTTCAATCACCACACAATATGTTCTATTTTTCCCTTCTGGTTGCATCTCTATAGTTGAGCTAAAGCACTCACATGGGAGAGTTTGCCCAAACACAGTGGAAGCTATAGCTAACACACAGAAAAATTTATCTATCTTCAGTGTCAATTATGACCCTATTCACTGTATCATATTTACCTAGAGAGGGGATATATCCGGAACACTCTCACAGAGAGGTCACAGAACTGACATGTTGGACGTCCCTAGAAGCATTTCTCTAAATCAAGTTTTGAAAGAAAATAAATAGCTGACAGTATATAATCCTGACCCCCCCAAAGTAACGTAGATTAGCATGCACTGTACAGTACTATTTCTGAGCATATTTTTCCCTTGTGCAAATGCTGTAGATACTTTCTGATTCACTGTGAAATTGGGGAAACATTAACAGTTTGCAGAAAAGGAAAAGAAGGAGTGACAGTAAAGAACAGTGAAGAGAATGAAATCTCACCGATTTAGCACATCAGTGCTTCTCATTCTCTGCTGATCCAAGGCAGTAAAGGGAATAAGAACAGAAAATAAATAATATTCCTCAGAAAGACATAAAAATGTTAAGTCTTACTAAAATCCACATTTGCCCCGCCAGTCTCTCTGCAAGCTGGATCCGCTTGCTTTGCTCATGTGAGTATTTTCATTAATTCAAACTGGAATTTTGCCTGACAAGAGAGCACTGGCTCTTCCCTTTCCGGGCAGAAGCACTGTAACTACCAGCTGAAAAACATCAACACTCCAGATAAGCCATGAACTATTGTATTGGTTGATTTATTGCTGATTGAACACTCCCAAGTTGCTCCTAGTCCTGAGAATTAACGTAATTGAAAAGCAAATAGGTTGTAGGCTGATGGTCCTTTCATCGGTTTTGGTGATTTCCACCACGTGTGTGTGCAGAGCTTAAAGCACAGCTCAGAGCCATCACAACAGCAAAATTCTATTAATTTTTCTTTAACTTCCACATCCTTGTTCCTTATTAAAACTATTTCATAGTTGTAAACAAGACACTCAACTCACCATCTAATGTTGCCAAGGTACAAAAGATACTCTTACTTTTGAGACATTACAAATTCCACTAATTCAACAGAAATTGTTTTAGAAAGAAAAGCATAGGCCTGATCTTTTGCAAGTGGCATGGTAAACTTCAGTGTAAAGTCCCATAATCTAAACAAATTAAGCACTAACATAATAAGAGAGTACTTAAAAAAAGATTATGAAAATGTCGTGTCTTAATTGGTTGATACGCATGACACCACTGTTAAAAAACGCAGTGGCTTACCAACCCTACAGCTGGAAGTATCACCAAAGAGAAAACATTTTCACAAAAAATAATCCTTTTTCTCTTTTCTTTTTTTATTTTTTTTTCTTTTCCTTTCTTCTCCTCTCTTTTCCTTTCTTCTCTTTTCTTCTCCTCTCTTTTCTTTTCCTCTCTTTTCCTCTCTTTCATTTTCTTTTCCTTGTCTTTTCCCTTCTTTTCTTCTTTTTATTGCAGTTCTGTGTTAAATGTGTTGCTTCAGGTGGATGGCCAAAGTAGCAGCTAGAATTATTGGGAGCAAATCTGTGTCATTTTCACATACATCTGCGTGAGGCCACACAGGATCTTGTGACAGAATCTCAGGGAGAGAGGGTAAATTCAGCGCTGACAGCCCTTGATGGGAGGTCAGGCTTCGCTCCCCGGGAGTCACAGCCACCAATTCTCTGGGGCTTTTTGCTTATGCTACAAACATGAAATCTTAACATGCATGATGTCTCTTCTACCACTACAGATACTTACAGGTCTCTCTTTCACTTGAAGTGTGCCTTGTGAGTTCAAGCCAGTAACTAGAAGTGCCCAGAAAATCCCAGTCCAGGCTGGCAAGTTAGGGGCAAATCTTGTAAATGCAACGGCTGGGCAGCACAAATTGTGTTTCAGGAACTGGGTGAATTATAATCAATTATTCTCAACATTGCACTGAATACACAGTGAAGCGCTGAGGATGTTGTACACAGGGGAAGGTGGCAAGACTTCCCCAAAAGGCAAAGGCTGTGCAGCACAGACTCACAAATCTCACGGGACTGGTAACACTCAGTGGGAAAATAGGACCTGTATTTTGACATTTTGCGAACACATTTAAAACAAAAGAAAATCCAAGGAGAACATATAAGAAGGTGTATTGGGCACCTCTACCTCCTCAAGGTGATTCAACACAGTAATTAGTACAATGTGAACTAGAAAAGAGCACAGTACTTTAGTAATATGAAACTTCATCACAGCATCTCTTGCTAAACTTTGCTTAGAGGTAAGGAGAGGCAACCAAATTCTGGGTAAATTATAAAACAGTTGAGTGGCTAGGGAAAGAAAGCTTGGAGGAGTTTAAAGACAAATTTCTCACACGCGAAAAAATAAAACCACCACTACTGTTATTACGCCTGCACACAAAACCAAATTATAACATTCAATTATTAGGAAGCTGATGTGAAACACTTTGGCAAATTCAGTGGATTACTTGAATTTTCAGCTTCTCTGCTGCTATAAGGCAAATTTAAGCAAGTACAGACCCTTCAGGCATTGAGTATTTTGCCTTTTTAGTGCTGAATGTTGGCAGCTCTCTTGCTGCTACACTGTTGCTTATGAAAAGCAGCTGTATTTAGAGATACTAATAATACCCAATAAAATCTATATTTTCTGAAGAAGTCTACCTCCCTCAACATCACAACACGCAACATTCATACCATCCAAGTTAAGACTTGAGAGCGAAGCACAGGACTGATGGCTTAAAATGCTGCTTTATAGTCTAGCAGAAAGATAGTTGAATGAAGATTATTTTCTGCCAGACTTCCAAGTTTCCAGGCAGAGTAGAGAGGAAAGAAGACTGCACAAGCAAGTCAGGGTCTTTTTTTTTTTTCCCCATAACCTTTTCTTTTTCTACAACCTTTTCTCTCTTCCTTACATTCAGTCTCATAACCAAACAAAACTTCCACAACCACTGGAGCATATTCTGGACAAGAAACCTAGAACTTGTTTTCTGTCTTATTAAGCAAATGACTGTACCTTAAACTATACCACTAGCATAGCATGCTTTTTTATTCTCACCAAGTATCAAGATACCAGAGATCAACTTGCCCGGTGTGATTTCTAAAACCAAGTTTGTTTCACTGCTGTGAATTTTTACTTCACATTCAAATTTTCCTCACCTATTCAAATTCAACTCATTTATTGTCTTGAGGGTTAACAAGAAATTTCTTCCTTTGCTTCTGGCAGACTTTTGAAGGAGTCAAAGAAAGAAATGCTGAAGATGATAGTTTTTTAGATTGCTCTTTCTTCCATCAGTTATTAACCATGAGAGAAAAATGAATGGTTTAAACCTCCCAACTCCCACTAGCACAGTTCTTAGCACCAATTATGAGATTATATTGTCCCAGGCAAGCCCAATGAAGTAAATTAATTAATTTAGCACATTAAAGCACTGGAAACAATGTGAGGGGAAGACTAGCAGTTATTTACATACAGCACACAGATGGACAGACACTCAAGCAATGAAGCAATGTCCTACCTCTCCTTGCCGGTGATAGTGCTTGGGAGGTTTTCCCATCTGTTCTAGCATTTTGCCCTTCTTACTGCTAGCAAGCATCAGTCCCTGGTGGATGCCTGCAGATCTGTTGGTTGCCTGAGTTGGAGCCTCCCCCATCAGGGTGGACTTGATGGAGTTCACCTTGGAGCTGGAGCTGTCTAGCTGGGAGCTCTCCACGATCAGGACCGCGGCTAGTAAGAGGAGACAGCAGGAGCACTTATTCCACATCAGCACGATCATCTCCCCTCCCCCAAAAGGATTATCTTTTTTGCTCCTTTTTTTTTTC